>JAODUP010000540.1:97500-115000 GCA_025642065.1 Paralvinella palmiformis | reverse complement strand
TAGCATGTACCCAACTCTACCGAACGGAACGTACACTGGAATTAACGGTACCGAGTCAGTTCATAACATTTTCGTTGTATTTTGCACGGATTTGCAGAGTGAGCTTTTTGATGTTCTCGTATTGATTTTTCGTTACTCATGCGTAGAATTTGTTTTGGTAAGTTTTGATTTGATTCACCTTTGGGGTGTGTACATTACAGCGCCTACTTCTCTACCCCCCTCCCCGACACACACACACACACACACACACACACTGGCACGTTAACAACATCAACATTTGACATAATTTAAGACAGAGAAGGTTTTCTTTATCACTGGTGTTAAATTTACCTCCTCTCCTCTGGCATCGTAATCAAAGTTATAGTCTCGCTTGGCTTTTATTTTCACTTTTCTCTCGAACTCGGTGTAAAGATCTGCCATCGGCATGTAAAGTCCGACCCGGATCAGAGATTCGAAAGCTTTACGGGCCTTCTCGTCATCGTCATCACCTCGATACCAGGAATGATCGCCGTAATAATCACCGGGGAAATAAATTATTTCCACATCGAAGAAGACGTATTCTCCAGTCTGTGGATAGCCGATGTTGTAGGCGGCTATTAGGAACTTCCGAACATCGTCTCCGGCTGCACTTATTATCATAACTATAAATAGAAGGAAAAAAGATGCTTTATCAGAGGAACAGGACGGGGACGTTACTTCGTTGTCAAAACATTACCGATCGCAGTCGCTAGCTCTTCGGTCTTTCACTATACGGCGCCACTGTAGAGCGACGAAAATGCAAATGAGGGCTAATTGGTTTCTGTAAGTTGATTGGTGATTATATTTATACCGGAATCCTTCGCCCCCTAACTTCCATCTACTTCTAACACTGGTTGTCGTACAAATCAAACATTTCTGATTCAACAGATTTTTCAGAATTATAATGTTTGGGTAGAAATACATAGCCATACGACACATACAGTACTAGAATGGTAGTGTTTCGTGGTGTGAACTGGAGTGGGGAATTCTACAGCAGGATGTGACGTAAGTGTAACAGAAGTGGAAACATTTCTACAATACGGCGACTCATAAATGACGTTAACTTATTGACCTATATCGGCAAAAAATATGTGTACTCACTCGAACAAAGCCAAGCCGACGGAGCCATTATAGGATAAGCCTTTTCACTGAGCCTACATTACGCTTATATACTGAACAAGATGTGGTTAGTTCTTAAAGCTCTAAACGTAAACAAAATTGAAGTTGGTCTAACGCGCGCGTGTACACACACATACACGCACACACAAACACACATGCTGCGATATGCATTGTATTTTACTCGGGGTGTTAATCGGGGTGTTGATGATGATGATAATGCTTTATGTTTTACGGCCACTTTTGTGCACAAGGTAGGCTAAATGGGCCGAGCGACCTCCAAAGGTACTGAGACGAAACAACATTCAGATATGCCCACCCCGAGATTCGAACACGGGTGGTAGTGATCTGTAGTCCAACACGCTACCTCTAGACCATGGAGGCGCCCAAATCGGGGTGTTGAGGATGGCACATAATTGTACAATTCTAACCACAAGTGGAAAAGTGCAACCAAGTAAAGCCTTCTAGAGTTAATTAATATAAAGTTATGTCAGACTGTGACAACAACAACAACAATACTAATACTAATACTAATAATAATAATAATAATAACAACAACAACAACAAGAAAACATAACAACAAAAGTCTTTAGAGTAAATCAGGATTTAGACTAAAACCACCAACAAATATCTTGACACGGATTACATTAGACAACAACTGTTCTGGATATTATATGCGTTTAATTAACATACACCATTTTTAACATTTCATGAAAGTATTACAATGTTGAAAAAGCAAAGGTAAGAAGCTTAATACTGGGAATTGAATAATGACTACTTACTTCTACTTAGACGACTAGCATCTCTGAGGATATCCTCATATTCTGGATTGTTCTTACTGTAGTATTTGACGATATTCGGCTTGTAGCCGAACTTCCTGAATCCCTGATCCATGGTCTCTCCAAGGATCAGTGAGTATTCGTGATCACGATCCATGATCACGGTGATGTCGGACCAATTAAACTGAACGAACACGCTGTGGAACACCTGAAACAATGACAGTAGACAAAGATTAATATTAATGAGCAAATATCAACAACAATGTATGTCGTCAGTTTGTCTGTACCACGCCGTTATGTTTCCCATTAAAAACATTTTGCGCATACCATAACTGGGATTCGGTATCAATGTAATTAGTACAGTTAGGGTATATAATATCTGGATTGTTGAGAAAGCTAAAATCATTATCAACAGACCTTAATACTTATGATGTATATTACGTTACCATACCTTCTTTTTTCTCAAAGAGTAAAAATTGAAATTGCATCAGTTCCAGGCCCCTGAAGAGTGACGTCGTGCCTGAAATGCCGATCTTTGGTGTTGGCAAGCCGGAAACGTTATATTGGGATACATAACGGCGTGGGACACATAAACTGACGACATATGTATATATGTACACATATGTTAGAGGTTTATGGATTTGCATATTGCTAGAATAAACCAAACCTTTGTTTTGACAGTGTATATTTCAACCTATTTTCTCTGGATTTCTGAGTGATTTTTGTTTAGTTCTGTGACGTTCAACCCCACGACATCCATCAAACACTAATAACTTATAGATATACGTATATATATATATATATATATATATATATATATATATATGTGTGTGTGTGTGTGTGTGTGTGTGTGTGTGTGTGTGTGTGTGTGTGTGTGTGTAGGTTTTTGTATGCTTAAATTCAACAATGTATTGATTTAATTATGTATGGATTGATGGAGGTATATGTTTTAAAGGATGTATAGCTTTTGATGTTCTGAGCCAGTGCCAACATATACATGTATCCTAAAACACCCCACCCCCACACACAAATATAAACACACAAAACATACACACACAAAAGCACACACACAAACAAATTACAATATTAGGCCACTGACCTTAAACAGACGACACTGGCAGTAAGCAAAGCGGGTGAGTGTCAAGTAATTGGTCTTTAACATAAATCTTCCCGAATCTCCCATACCTAGTAAAGAAAATAGGATTTACGATATAATGTAAATGATCTAACCAGAAGAGATAAATATTTACAGAAGATGTGCAGACAGAAGACTAACTGCGCTTTTGGGCCTTAAATTTATGTTTACATGTTAGAGAGAGTTTTGTTAATAATTGTTTATATATATATATATATATATATATATATATATATATATATATATATATATATATATATTACCAATAATATTATTAATACTATGAATCAGTCAAATGTACGAACAACGTTCAACTATAGAGTCGGTATCATAGCATCGCTACCAACAACAATAACAACAATAAAACGACTATATTACTACCTATGTACTAGTACTATTTCCGCTATTAACTTATTTAAGCTTCCTGCTAACATTGCTATTTATACTACTACTACAACAACAACTACTATTACTATAATTTCTACTAATTCTACTACTACTGCTACTACTTCTGTTACTACTACTACTATAATAATAATAATAATAGTAATAATAATAATAATAATAATACGACTAATTCCAATGCTACTACTATTATTCACATTACTACTGTTACTTCTACCAATGAAAATATAAATACTTTACTAGCAGACAACAACAACAACAACAGGAACAACAACAAAAATATCAACAGTAACAACAAACAACAACAACAATGACAATAATAATAATAATAAATAATAATAACAACAACAACAACAAAAACAACAGCTACTACTCTCTGACGATGATGATGGTGGTGATAATCATTATTAGGTTCATGATGATGATAATGGTGATGATAATAATGATGATAATTATATTGAAATTATAGACGACGACGACGACGACGACGACGATGATGATGATAATGATGATGAATAGTTACAGAAACAATGATCCTCCGTCAGAGGAAAACAATAACGAAGATAGCTTTATAATAGAAAAAATATATAATCTATCGCGGAATGTTTATAGACAAAGTAAAATAAATCAGTAAAAATAACATTGTTAAAACAGAACAATAAATAAGAAATAACTAACAGCATATTAACCTCGTCTACTTAAACATTATGATGTGATAAAAACATTCATTTGTAATGTAAAGCTCTACACCTGGGTATTTGTATATACTTATTGTAAACAACTTTTACCTGTATTATTATTATTATTATTATTATTATTATTATTTACCTGTAATAATTGGCTTATTCCAGTAACTCGCCAGTCTCGCAACTGGATCCAGAGCTTCCGTACATCCTGGCCCTATAAACGCCACAACGTCGTTCATATACTTCAAGTCTGCTGCCAATCCTGAAAATGTACATATATATATATATATATATATATATATATATATATATATATATATATATATATATATATATATATATATATATAGACCTCTCTAATAATCGTCCATCTAAGTGATGACAGTAACTGCAGTGATGTATCCACATTAATGAGCATCAAGAAGGTGTAATATCTTATCTATGGAGACGAATATATTGATCTGTTCTAATATCAGGATAACAGTTCAGAATAAAGTAATTTAATGCACCTTATGGGTGTTTATATAGTAAGGATGTTTGCGTGTCTTTACATTAATAAATATAATTTATGGTTGTTATTATATTCTGTATTGTGATCCAGTTAAATACAGTTCTAAACCGCCCCCTTTGTGTTGTACACAAAAAGAGGCCGACAAAAGCCAAGTTTCCAGAATAGAGAGGTGACTGGTTTAAACAAATATTTAGTACCTCTTTCTTGCGCGCTCACACACACGCAGTAGTAGTATACATCCAACCCACATATTTGTCAGGTACGAATAACGGATTAGCTTGGCCCTACAGGTTGGCATGTGGATGTGTCGATGTTTGTATATTTAATTTCATGTTATAAAGATTTATTTATGTCTAAATTTATGGAGGTATGGGATTTAAGGTATGCGTACGGGTCGAAGTTCGCTGGTTCTATACGTAGATAGTGTACACAACAAACTTTTGTACGTAACGAAACCTTGTCACGTGTTCAAAAAACTGTTATTTTAGTTGACGCGCCGAGAGCCCATAAAAGACCTAACTTTCACTAAGCTTAGAGAACAACTTGCGCAGAGACCAGTCGGACGTCTATCGATACGGTGTATATAGGTAGGATTTGTTTCGTGAATCGAACCCACCATCTGGCGTGTCACATATTTGTCACGTAAGAAAAGCGGATTAGCTGAGCCCAATAGGCTGATGAGTAGCCCAGACACGTGTATAGGTATAAGTATTTTATTTATGTATTGACTTAAGGAGGTATAGGTTTCAAAGGATGCTTAGATGTTGATGTTCTGCGCCATTGCCACTATATATGTATCCTAGCACCCACACACACCCACGCGTCCACGCACCCACCCCCCTCACACACGCACATACACACACAATGGAGCTGCTAGTGGCAATAGTAGTAGTAGTAGTATCAGTAGTAATTATCGTAGTATTAGCAGTAGTATTTGCTGAACGGAAAATAAAGTGTACGCGAGGAAATATCCAATTATAAAGAATGCTGGATTATCAACATTTGTATTTCCATGTTGTTGAAAAAATTATAAACAATAATACACATATTTAATACGTTATAGAGTTTATTTGCCAATAAAATTGATGAAGGTCATGAAATATATTACATCCGGATATATATATATATATATATATATATATATATATATATATATATATATATATATATTACATCCGTTGATTTAAACCGGATTTACAACCAGGGGCTGTAACAAAACTAAATATCGGAAATGCGGGAAACTTCAGTGTCGATTTGGTCTTAAACGCATCATCTGAACGTTTTCACATAAATAACCAATTGCCCTTGTCTTAAAATACTGGCTCTGAATATGACGTCAGATAGGCACAGTTCAGTTGTCGTGTAAATTAGTCACTCTATTAGTCTGGTCACTCGACGACGTTTATCTATTGGATTAGAACTGATCATGTATTGATGGACAGTTTAATGAGGCTGGTTACTGATTAGAGTGATGATGAGGTATCTGAGAAACAATAAACAACATCGAAAACAGTTATGCTCCTTCAGATACGATATTAGTGTGCTACCAATTAGTCTGAATTAATCCAGAAAACACTTATGCTTAATATAATTATATATCTTAATATATATATATATATATATATATATATATATATATATATATATATATATATATATATATATATATATCAATGTACAATATCTTTTGATGCTGATATCTGAATAACACCCCTTTCGTGCATAAACAAACAGGTCTGAAGATTTTTATTCATTTTTTTACGCGGTTAATCTTGTTTTACTCTCATTTCCCTTTAAGGACATTTACAAAACTCAGTCAAATATATAACACAGTCAAATCAACTTCCGATTATTGTACTAAGAATATACTGTTCTCGCAGTACGCTTACGTTTGTCGCTTTATAATAACCTACGGTGCAGCGGGAATAATGGCACTGTTCCCATGGCATTATGTTCCCACATGTTAATCCATAATAACATTCTTACATGTTGACATGCAAATTATCCATGTAGAATATCGTCTTAGGAAAGTCAACAGGGAAAAGATCATGGGAAAAGTGTGTGAGCGTGGGCGTCTCTCTCTCTCTCTCTCTCTCTCTCTCTCTCTCTGTGTGTGTGTGTGTGTGTCTCCGTGATGTGCATATGTGTGTGCGTGTGTGTGTATCTGTATCTATGTGTGTGTGTGTATGTGTATGTGTGTGTGTGTGTGTGTGTGTGTGTGACCTGCGTGCGTGTGTAATTGCCCCTCAACAAAATGACGTCCAGAAACAAAAAACGTGTCTCCTTATCGTGTTTCATAGGATGACCGGACGTAAGGACAAATATGCCGGGCAAACGGGGCAGGATTTTACAGCCAAATGCGTGTTAAACATGTCAGAGATAAATCCTGGCATTGTATTAGTATGATTATTTCCGGTCTACGGTGTGGCGTTACACAAGCTGTGAAGTGTATATCCGCAAATTAGATGGGATAAGGTCAACGGCCCTGCTCTCGTTTAATTCGAGTCCTCGCGTGGTACCTCGCTCTACATACCCGCATACCGGAACTAACCAAAGACTAACACTCGGCTAGGCAGCCTCGAGCTGGTGTCATTAACGATGTTTTCCGAATCTACTCTAAATGCTCGACCGGAAATCTAGTGATGCCTTGTTATAGGAGAGGTAACGGTGTTAGACTTCGGGGCTATAACGCCATTTATCTATTTATTCAGTTATAGGTTTCGCCATTAAACCATTCTATATCTGGTTAGGTGTATGGGACATATATATACACATGTACAATTCCGTGCCATCCTCCATTTCTTCAGGAGGATGCTGTTTCTAACTGCCTATTACAAGTCCATAATCAATCGAGAAACATTCACCTTGCAGCTAAGTATACAGAGTAAACCTACCTGAAGACTCCATGCTTTATATATATATATATATATATATATATATATATATATATATATATATATATATATATATATATATATATATATATATATATATATATATATATATATATATAATTATAACCTAGTGGGTCGATGACTTAGTTAACCAAGGCATTTGTTACATCTGGAACATATTGCCAAAGCGACTTCATAGGAAAATATCCCACACACACATACAGCCATAATTAAGATTCGAACCCTAGCCTGGGGTTAATTGAGGAGTGCTATAACTACCGTACAGTTTAGTGACCATTGCATCATGCGGCCTTCCTTTGAGAGACAAGAAAGTTTGCGTTTCATTAATTCAGTAACATATATATAGATATAACGGGACAGAAAGGTTGCCAAGTCTCTTCTTGGCAGCAGCAGCAGCTGCTACAAATGTCGCAACATGAAGAATTGACGTTGGCCATGAAGGTAATTGTCGACTGAAATCATCGTCAACAAACTTCGGGGGAGATCATCTGGGGCCATTAAACCCGAGACTAATTACATATGATTGATGTCGGTGTGTTGTTCTGCCCATCTCAGCATCTCAAATGATATAATGGATGTCATTTTATCTTCGAAAGAAACAATGGGGATCTTGTATAAATGTTTCATGTTTCACGACCAATTTTGTGCACAATGTAGGCTAAATGGGTCGAGTGACCTCAAAAGGTATTGAAGGGAAGTCAAAGATATATATATATATCCCTACTGCAGATAGACCAATCCCTTAACCAATTATAATGCATCACCTCAGTTACTATAGATCTGATTACCTCAATCAACAATATATAGATAATATGCCACAGACATGAACACTGAGCGTGACTCCGACTTTTAGATGTCATATGAACATACCAATAAAACAGAATTAGAATAAGGGCTACACTCTTAATATCACTGAACATTGACATCCCTTAGACCTCTGAATAGCAATGAACATTGACATCCCGTAAACCTCTGAATGTCATTGAACATTGACATCCCATAATCCCCTGAATATCATTGAACATTGACATCCCGTAAACCTCTGAATATCATTTAACTTTGACATCCTAGAAACCTCTGGATGTCAATGGACATTGACATCCCGTAAATTTTATTAAAGATATGGGGAGTCTCCGTGGCCTAGCTGGTAATGCCCTTGATCTCTGACCTCTATCATTTAGGGGGACGCCTCTGTGGTCTAGCGGTAGCGTATTGGACCACAGATCACCACCACCCGTGTTCGAATTTCGGCGTGGGCATACCTGAAGATTTTTTCATCTTTGACTTCGCTTCATTACCTTTGGAGGTCGCTCGGCCCATTTAGCCTACCTTGTGCACAAAAGTGGCCATAAAACATCAATCATCATCATCTTCATCATTATCTACCGCTTAGGCTCAACCGCTATTGGCTACATCTGAAATACTGTTTCATCTTTACCTTCAGTTATTTACCAATTGTTGGTCATTCGGCCCATTTAGTATACTATGAGCACAACAGCGGTCGTAAAACAGCAACTTTTCACTTTCGTTTGAGAAAAATACTCAAAGATTGACCAAAACCTAAGGATAATTTCATTAATCATTCTTTAGCAGAATTCGCTGATCGATTTATTATTATTTGAAGACGATCTAAATCCTTAATATTCGAAAATATTTCAAACACCTTTTAAAACATCATTTAATGAACAGACAGGTATGACAGTTTAAGTCCCGGATTCGCTAAAATAAGAGTAATTCATTTCTGTCCTTTACTAGAATTTTCCTACCAGTTAACATCTATTAATGGATATTTCATTTGGTCTTGATGCAGTAGACTATAGATTAAGTATTTGCCAATATACTGCAGACCACGGATTACTTGTCTAGCCATATTTTAGCAGACCACAGACAACGCGTCTGGCCAACATATAGCAGATAACAGATTATACGTCTGGCCAAAATATAGTAGATCACGGAGTAAACGTTTGGCCAAAAATGTATCAGACCACAAGACTACTCGTCTGGACAAAACATAGCAAACGACAGATTGACGATTGGGCCTCAGATTCGCTGCTTAGCCAAAAAGACAGCAGACCACTGTTATTTTATAAACGATGACTGCATTTAAACGAATGGAATACTCAACGTTGACATTTGGTGTGTTAGCTGAACTGATAAAATGCATATACGGAATATTTTTTTTATTTCTATGACATGTAATTTTGAGCTGTAACTTTTTCACGTTTACAATGTATATTATTTTGTGATTACACTGAAAAAGACCTTGTAATCCATCCGGTTTGTAAGCGTTTAATTAAATCTTCATTGTTATTATTATTATTATTATTATTATTATTATTATCAGCATCATCATTATCGTCATCATTATCATCATCATCCTTAAATTGTCCTGTCATAGAATAGGGCTAGCATATTATGGTATTTCTATTGTTAAAAACAAATTAGTGATAAAATATTGACAATAATATTTTGTTTAGAAGCGACTAATGTGTTATGTAATAATTACATAATCAGATTAAATGAAATGCCGTTTAGATATATTATACTTTAACCACATGCATTGCATAATAATTAATTTTATCGACTCAACTCATCTTGAATGCGCAGCGTTTTTTCGCAAACGCTTTTCCAAATATATTCAATAAAACATTGAAGAGTATGTTTCGGGATCTTTCATTTTGGAAGAAAAATGGAAATCTGGTCATGCTTAGATTTCTTCTGAAGCACTACAAAATCAGAATATTTCAAGTGTATAAAGTGTATTAATACTGGGAAAAGTAGATATGGCATAGACTTGGCAATTGGTTCAGTGTATATGTTACAGTTAATCTGTATATTCAGGTAATGTGTAAATTACCTGAAATTTTCAGACAATCTGTATTAAATCTCAGTTAGCAATAGACGTATTGCCTGAATATTTCAGTTAATATACAGCTTACCTGATTATACAGATTAACCGTAACATATATACAGATTGTTAGGATTGTTGGGGTTACTCGATTTGTTACCGGAAACAAGGAAGTGTCACCAATCACAATGCGACTTATTGTGCATTATGTCACTAAATATTTAATAAGCAGGCTGAACATTTACTTCAAGGTGCATACGTATGAGGAAGAAACAATGATGCCTAAAATATATATTACCTCCTGTAAATCAACATCAATTAGTCGAAACGTCTAGGATGTTCTTTAATTAACCTATCTGCATTTTGGGAGAATCGATATGTTTAATGTAACGTATTTTCGTTTATATTAAGGCAGAAAACCTTGGGTCAGCCATCCAGCTGCTCAAGTGGATTTTGATTAGGCTCCACAGAGAGAAGCTACGCTCTGCTTCGGCGGATGTGGCAAGCAGAATACATCGTAATACCGGTACGTTTCTAATGTTCAGAAAGGAATCTGGATCTGCAGATACTAAGGATTTCAGCAACGTATCAGCTACATCGGCCCTGTTAGACTGCCCGGATCACATGTTGAACCATCTGGATACCTCATTATCAATTAACCTCAGAGTTAGCAGGTTTGGCAACGATTCAAATTGCTCTGGGGGAGACATCCCTAGTTTGACAATTAAAGATGGTATTAGACTCAGTAAAGTACTCACTAACTAGCAGTTTTCTGCAGAGAAATGGTTCTGCAACTGTTGCAGTAAAATATCAATAAAAAAATGCCATCTGATCTCTCGTAATAAAGAAGAAGTGTGTCAGCAGGTACATTCGACCTATTACACGGAAACCTTGGAACCCTTGGTATTTCCTCTTCAGTACCTATATATGAAGCCAGCTGCTTTGCTTCATCGTACCATCTCTGGAATTCTACACCAATGTCATCGCTCAAACTTTGAATCTCTGATCTGATATTGTCAATCATTGTGTACACCTTAAAGTAGTCAAAAAGTTATTCTTCGTAGTTTAGCTGACAAACCTTTCAAATAATCCAAACTATTCTTTAATACTGTGACGCCAACAATAACTACAAAACTCTGCAGACTACGTTTTATACCATGAGCCGTAGTCTTGGTGTCACTATCCCAATTCCAACGACCTTCATTAACCTCTGGACAAGCATGTAAGTTAACCTTGACATCAAGACAATTGACGACATGTTCATACAGCTCATCAAATACGCGCAAACAAAAATGTCTTTCAACCCAGCAGCGTATCTGGCACAAACCTTTATTATTTTCCTTACTAAGTTATCATTTAACAGACAAATCACAATTATGCTTCATTTTATACAAAGTAAAATGTCTGTTTAATAATAATGCTATCAGACCCACATTACACAATAATCAATGTGTGGTTGTTTAAGAATGACAAATTCCCAGTACTACAAGTAGTTATTATGTCGCCAAATGATATATTGCATTTAAAGATGGAGGATGCCTATTATGATGGAGGCTACCCGTAGATCCGCCACTGAGACGATTTCTCAGCGCCATATAAGAAGCTTTGACTACTGCAGCAATAATATCACCGCATTAATTCCCCGATATTATAGAGAGATAGAGATATGATAAATTAAAAAAGCAGGTTTCCTATATTTATTTAGCTATTAAGAAAAAAGTATTTTGATATAAAATCATGTGTGATAAAAGGTAACAATTCACTAACCATGTTGTGCTGTTTCGAAAAATAATACTATAGTATAAAAAACACAAATTTACAATTATATATTACATTTTTCTATTTTAGCAGTTCTTTACTGAGACATCTTGCCATTTTGCTTATTAGTATGTCGCCAATTTTATGTCGAAGTTTTTGGGTATATCCAGCGAGAGTACATTAATTTTCGTTTCAGCGTGCTGGATTGATAATGTTCTTAATAGTTCAGCTACAACGTAGGCTTACCAGTAAAACTGGTCTATCTTATGTATTATATACTATATATTTAATTTCAAGTTGTA
Organism: Paralvinella palmiformis; assembly: GCA_025642065.1. NCBI lineage: Eukaryota > Metazoa > Annelida > Polychaeta > Terebellida > Alvinellidae > Paralvinella > Paralvinella palmiformis. Next base: position 102,527 of record JAODUP010000540.1, on the reverse strand, counting down.
TCTAATTTCATTTTAATCGATCACTTGACAGCCTATGTTATCGCCCACTCCAGTGTTTATACTAAGAATCCGATTTTTAGCTAAGTGTATAAATCGTCCCCAGCTGTTAACGTTGCTATTGTATAAGCACTAAATGTTTTCGTCTCCTTTTTTTCTTATATATATATATATATATATATATATATATATATATATATGTGTGTGTGTGTGTGTGTGTGTCCCCGCATGTGCGTGTGTCTGTAATGAATATTATTACCTATCAGTTACTTGCGGTACTACCCCATGGTGGTTAGGCCATAGGTTTATCGATGCATCCAGGTAGTTGAAAGTATTCAAGGCGGAGACGGTCTAGTGCAATTAATTTCGCCACTGTGTCAATAATACCATCCAGTGACACAGATGTACATGTAGAACATGTAAGTATTGATCGCCTAAATTGTCAGTCAGTGTGTAATACATGTGACTAAGTATCTGATGTTGTTGAAGCTAGGGATCTCGATCTTCTTATCGTCATGGAAGATTGGCTGACTGGTAATATAGCAAGCCATAACGTTGTTCGCGATTCCATCACGCAGCAGCTCGGACTCGCAAACAGCTGTTCTCCTTCGTAATGCTTTGAATTATGAAACTCATTTGCGCTTTCAAGCCAAATCTTTTGAAAACTTTCAACTACGTTTTGTATCCGGGGGGGGGGGGGATAAGTGGTCGTGTAGCTATTATCTACCGATTATACCTGACTAAGAAAAATGGCCCGAATGTTACAGATTGTTTCAAGAATTTTCAGAATTTGTTAACTCTTTTACCACCAGTTAACTCTCTCACTACCAGCTGTCATCTGTTTAGCTTGGTCACGTCTTAGATCTTGTCATCTCTCCTGGAGAAGGCAATTTGATCCTGGGCATGTCTGTAACTTTCATGATTCTAATAATTTCCTTATTACCAGGAATGCATCTTTACAGAACTAATCTTTTCCAACAAAAAAATGTTTCATACATTAAATACAGGTCGATTGAAAATGATGCTGTTATCGCTGATCTGTTTTTTTCTCTTCTCTGGAATTGAATCCACCGGATGATGTTGATCATCAGGGAGATCTTTATGATGGTACATTGGGCAACCTTGTAGATGACCAGCACCCCTAGGAACATAATAAATTCCAAGAAGACCACTACTTCTAAGGATATACACTCTGGAAAAAGACACAGAATATATTTTGAACGCTTGTATATCAGGAGCAGTTTGTATGTTCATTATAAAATTTAAGTTAAAAATATAGTTCTCTCTGTCAAATCAGAGTATTACAATTAAAGGATCAAAACAAAAATGGGAAATAAAAGACAATTTTTCTACAAAATGATTAGACTGTCCTACCCAAATATTATTATCCCAGACAGAGATATGGCCCACATTTTAATAACTTCTGTCAATCTATCAAAAGATACTAAATATACATGGTGGATTGCCTTTCAGCACCTTATTACAGAATATTACAGAAGAGTCCAGCATGTCCATGATCGATACATTTAAGCTTTTTACAGAGACTGATATCAGACAGTTGCTGAAAAGGTCATCTAATGTTTTCTGTCCAACTGATTCTATGCCTGTGAAATGGTGTCAGGATGTTTTGATGAACCCAATTACAAAGATAGTTAATAAATAATTATCTTTCCTGCATTTTATTGCCAAGATCCACGAAAGCTGCCGTTAATAAAAAAGACAATTTAGACTGTAATGTTCTAAATAATTACAGACCTGTTTCAAATCTAATATTTATATCTACAATAACAGACAGGGCAATTGTTTCCATCTAAGTAAATATTAATTCAATAAAAACCCAACTAAATCACAGCAGACTGCATATAAATAGGAGATCATAGCACTGAATCATCCTTGGCTCAGGTAAAACATTATATTCCGATGTGAACTAATCAAGGTAAGTCAATACTACTTGCTCTTCTGAATTCGTCTTCTGCATTTCTAACAGTTGACCATAATGTGCTTTATCTAGATTGAACTACATGTTTAATCTATCAGATAAAGTAGTTGAATTATTTCAGTCCTATTTAGAACCACGCTCCCGGAGAATGTAAATAGGAGATCATAGCACTGAATCATCCTTGGCTCAGGTAAAACATTATATTCCGATGTGAACTAATCAAGGTAAGTCAATACTACTTGCTCTTCTGAATTCGTCTTCTGCATTTCTAACAGTTGACCATAATGTGCTTTATCTAGATTGAACTACATGTTTAATCTATCAGATAAAGTAGTTGAATTATTTCAGTCCTATTTAGAACCACGCTCCCGGAGAATGTGTGTTCGTGATATTTTGTTTGATGTTTCGTCATTGTTATCTGCTGTACGATAGGGTTCAGTTCTTGGTACTTTGGTTTTCATAATATACACACATCTTCCGGGGGATTATCGCGCGGCGAAATAACTTTAAATATCATTTGTATCCCATTGACACGCAACCCTGTAAATATCAGTGGATCCCGACAATGAGTTAAATTTCTCCTCTTCTTTGAACAATTTAGAACATTGTATTGTTGATATTCAGCTGCGGATGATAATAAATGATGATAAAACAAATATTTTCTATTTGGCTTCATCATATTATATTAAATCCCTAAAAACACCAGTGTTACAGTTTGGGGCATCTTCCATTATACCTAATGCCTCGGTAAAATATCTAGAGGCTATATATGACAAATGTATTAATATATATATATAAACATCAGTGTCGAGCTGCCTACTACAACCTTAAGCACATTCACTGCCTATAAGCATTCCTGACCCAAGAACCACTTATCGTTGTCCTCCGTCCCTTTGTTAGCTGTAATATAGACTATTGTATAGACTATTGTTATATAGAGCTGTTATGTGGCATGTCTGATTATAACGTCAATAGCCTTGTACGATATTATAATGGCGCGGCTCGCATAGTGACAACTACCTACTGTATATTAATATCGCCTAGTTTCTTTAATAACTAACTACATTGACATCTGTTAGAGAGCGCATACATCCATTTCAAGATTTTACTAACAACGTATAAATCTAACAATGGCATGGCGATTGTTCCCTACGTGGCTCAATCCCCACTTTATGGAACAGTTTGACAATGAATATTTAAAAAAGAAATACGTCTTCTACCAAAAAGATTACATCTGTACAAGAAGACAGAACCTGTTCGAGAACCTGTTCAAGAACCCGTTCAAGGTCGCTTTCACCTATAAATAGTGTATATGGTTCAAATATCTTACTGACCTTTTCATACATCTTATTTGGGGAATCACTAAACGGTACCTTTGAATGGCTACTGCTAGTAATGGCACTTAAAGAAATCTACATTATAATTATTATAATTATTATAATTATTATTATTATTATTATTATTATTTTTATAAAGTGATCGAGTAAGCAAATGTTTGCCTGCAAGATTCATCAATCACTCAACTGGATGACTGTCACACTCAATCGTCCGCTCAACCACCGATTTAGCCACTCGCACGCATACTGTTTTCTATTTGCCATCCAAACCGGAAACGCATCTATTATTTTACGAAGGAAAAATTAACGAATACATCCCACAAAACAAAACCAAACAAAACAAACCTGGAGCGCCGGTAGCATTACATCCACCTGTAAATACCCTGTTTATGGCCACCAAACGATAACTGTCGTTAAGGATGTTCGAGTTCACTTCTTCTACGGCTAAGTCAATGGCGGCACCGCTACGTAACATGTCATCAGGTGAGTCGCTTCCGGTCTCCAGGATCACGCCGACGTAGAGCTTGATCACGTCAGCGTCGACCACGACGGAACAACATCCGACAACTAGTACACCAAACAGACAAACGTCAAACATTACGACGATTCTCTTTACCGAACAGAGTGTGTGTGACGTCTTCTGCTGAGTGGTATTTAGACGGCCCGAGGCCTGCAGACCGACGGAGTGGAGGGGGGTGGGGTGGGATCTTTGAATCAGTGAATCTGGGGAGTGGGGGCGTGATTCTTCCCGGGATACGTCTTGGCCAAGCTGATGGATGGTGGAGCTTTTTGATGGCCAATGGAAAGTCAACGAACTTCGTCATAACGGGATTGATTTCGAAATAACCGATGTAGACCATGGGCTCTCTCTGCGTATGTGTGTGCCAATGTGCGTTCTATATCGAGACCACCTTTTCAGCTTTTGTTATTTATAACATCAGCCAGCGTTTGCGAAGATGCGATATCGATTTTGACATGAAGCATATCCGGTTTATGCATTGCGAATAAACCGGCTAATTTACTAACCCTATTAGCATAATTTCAAAGGAGATTTTTGTTCTTCCTTCCCATCCAACCTTAGCTTCATTCGAACGCCATGCCGAGATCTTCGAGCTGGAACTTGCTACAATCGGACAATCAGGTGACCGATCGGTTATCGATTTCATCTTGCGGGAGTTTATATTTTTAGAATCCAAGGGCAGAACAAGCTTCAAGTTTTCGATTCGTGATCCAGAAGATGATGGTTTATTTTAAAAGGCGATTTAAGCTCTAAATCTCTGCCACCCTTTTACGGGTACAAGTTTGGAACGGAACAAACTGCCGGTGACCAATAGTTGATAGTATAACGGGCGCCTCCGTGGTCTAGCGGTAGTGTGCTGGACCACAGATCACTACCACCCGTGTTCGAATCCCGGTGTGGGCATATCAGAAGGTTGTTTCGTCTTTCACTTCGTCTCATTACCTTTGGAAGTCGCTCGGCCCATTTAGCCTACCTTGTGCACAAAGGTGGCCGTAAAACATCAATCATCATCAATCATCAGTTGATAGTATAACAGCCGACAGTGTTATCTAACCAGAAATCGTTCATATCACTGACAAAGTTTCTACCATCGGTCAAACCTCTGGAGCAGTATCAGAACTGTAACACCATAATACAGAGTTTTTGAGCAGGTCTTTGGAAATGGACCTCGGCCCCGATCTAGATAAATAAAATATGATCCAGAGAATCGCTTCCTGTAATTTCCATGAAGACA
>JAODUP010000540.1:0-92500 GCA_025642065.1 Paralvinella palmiformis | reverse complement strand
GCAGGCTAAATGGGCCGAAGAACCAGCAACGGTAATGAAGCGAAGTCAAAGATGAAACACCCTTCAGATATGCCCACACCGAGATTCCAACTCAGGTGGTAGTGATCTGTGATTCAACGCGCTACCAGTTAAACCACCGAGGCGCCCCATTTAAACCCTGAGGGGGTCTATGACGTCACACTGTAATATTTACTTCAGTGATGTGTCATTGTTTAAGATTGTTTATCATGGAATGAGGGAGATCACACTTCTTCGATAGACTTGCCCCTTTGGTTTGACTAACTGGGTCTCGAAACGGTGGAGCCATCTGGTGTCCACGGGCCGGACCCAGTGACTTCGTGAATCATGTGTGTCGGGGGTCTGTAGGTGTTTCGTGTTATCAGTAATAGAACAGAGACTAACATATATAATACCTAATTGTGAATACAACCTCTTGGAGATTCAGCAGGGAACTAATTCCAGAAAACCGATTGCATGCTGTGTTGTGACGCGTTTATGTCCCACTAGTCATGTGGAAACTAAGTTCCCCACACCGCGACGCCGCACCCTCCTATATAACGTTCAATTTCAGAATGCTCGGAAATGGCCGATTTATCTCTAAGCTGACGATTAGAACACAAATCTTGACCAGAAATCGAATACACCTACACTCGACACAAACCCTCAGCTCTATCAGTCATGTCATCACTGTACACGTCCTGATTGTTGCTAATTATACCACAGATTACTTGCACCTGTACACTCCATCTTCTGGAAGCCTGTTAGCTGAAGTGATTGATATTGATGTAACCATGCCTGTATCAGGAGCAACTCAAATAGAACATATATATCCATCAGAAATTATTCAAAATTACAGTATTGCATTACTAATAGCCAATACATTTGCCATCAGATTAGACACGCTTGTGTATTCATAGTTGAAAATGTATATTTGTTTATTGGTATGTTCAGTTGCGTTATTTCTTCAAAATTATTAATATTGCCATTTCGAAATAGCGCCTAATATAAGGTAATACAATAGGAATCAGTGTGTAGAGGAAGTATTACTGAAACTGCATTTTATGTATGAGCTAATTTAAACAAATGGACATTACTAAATATCCTAAAAAAAGATAATGCATTAATATATACTAAACCATATCACTTTAGTTTTCATACAACGACAATTAGTGCATCAAAGATGTGATTGATTAGCCTCGGAGTTAAACTTGTCAATGATATATGACTGATATGAGAAGAAAAAAACACAGTCAGATGTATGACAGTGACTTAAGGTTATATGACTGATATCAGAAAACACATTCAGCTGTATGGCAGTGATTAAAGGTTATAAGGCTGATATAAGATAAATCCTCAGCCGTGAAAAGGTAACTAAAGGTTATATGACTGATATAAAAAAGAAGAAGAAAAAAAACATTCAGCTGTATGGCAGTGACTAAAGGATGTATGAGTGATATCAGAAACCCATTCAGCTGTATGGCAGTGACTAAAGGATGTATGAGTGATATCAGAAACTCATTCAGCTGTATGGCAGTGCGTAATAGACAAAACACTAAATCGGGCTAAATTGTATCATATCAGACGTGATACTGAATGATACTGAACCTGATATAGAGTATAAACCTTGAACTTGTCGGTTCTTCTTCTGTCAGTCACGTCTTATACGAATGATTATCCTTGTTATAACTGGTCATTATGCGAATACAGCGCCATGTGGTGGCAATTGGTCTTTCTGGTTACTAAATATATATATATATATATATATATATATATATATATATATATATATATATATATACTGTATATTGCTATGTTAATTCCCGGAGTATTGATTCCTGGTTATTGATTCCCCGAGTATTGATTACCATATTTCACATTTGTTATCGGTTTACAAAGGAAATCCAAATATTGCGAAAATTCATTTTGTTCTGTGGAATTATTCTAAAGGGGGAATTATTTACACATTCTTATAACATATATTAAAAGGTATCCATAACAATCGCCGAAATTCACCACCAGAACCTCGGAATAAATTCGAGTTTCTATCGATCAGTGTTTATGTTTTGATAAGCATCTGGACGCCATCGTGCATATTTATGAGCCTCGCCGAACGTAGATGGCATTTGCCGAAGATGACATCCGTCGTGGTAGAATCCTGACGCAGTGTGTTTACATTACTGCTTTCAGTGGCCTCCTATGAATATTCGTCTTCTCCCAACCGCAATTTACGGTAAACCATTTGGGCCTCTTCGGCGTCTAAAGAATATTTGCTTTACACGAAGGGGGGTACAGCTCAGGGGATGGCGTTCTGTGCCGCAAAGGTTCAGGATGTGGTTCGCATCCTAACGCTACCTGTGAACGTAGGATGCTTGCATTGGACCCTTCACGGGGCACCTTATCCTAAGTGGAATCACCACCGCCAATAAAAAGGGAAGAACTTACTCACTCACTCAATTTGCTGTACATATTTATAATTAAATGATCGATTACGCTTACGGAATTTTTTTTCACATTTCGAAGTAAATATAACGTAACAAGCAATTATTTTATTCCCTATCAGATGTGCTACCACATCCAAAATAATTCTAACCACCAGCTATCATATTTCCACTAAAATGATCCCCAAATCCTTAATTTCCGAACTTTCACGAGCCATTGCTAGTGTATACTACACTCGCTTGGGGTTATTGTGTGACGTCATGTTTGCCAAACATCACATCACGCCACAGCTTTGTTTACAAGCGTCTTGACCAGTTGACAGACAAAATGTCAGATTCCGAAGAAAGTTTTGACATTCTCATGGATATCAAGCCCATCAGCTTTGAACCACTAGCGGAAAAGATCACAGACCGTATTAATTGTGAGGAATTAGCTGCAGCAAGTGCATATACATGGATCTAGAGGAGCCAGCTGTGCCGCTGACACTCGGCCCCGGTGCACAACAAGAATGGTATTGGTGGGTATTTGTTTGTGTTGGTGTAAGTTTAGTTGATAAGTCAACACACCGGGCCTGAATGCGAGTATTTCCCTCCTCCTATCCCATAAATAATTTAAAATAAAGTGGTATTTGTCTGTACACGGGAGTCCCACGGATGTAAGGGGCTCTCCCGCATGTGCCCTGGGCTAGTCTATACAGGGATGTGCCGCACTCGGTGTGTCTCTTTAGCCATTTGTTTTGTATTCTTGAGGGGGGGGGGGTTGTTTCGAGCTGGTATGTTTCTTTGCGCAATTGCATGCGCCGCAATACACCATTTTATATGTTTAATACAGACAATACGTAACGCGTAACAAAGATGACGTCACATTCTTAAGTTTTCCGAAGATTCCCGATTAAAATTTCGGTCATGTGAGGAAGTTTTAAAACCACCGTAACTTATTTTTGGGAATTAATTTTTTTATATCTCTGATTGAAATTGATTTTAATACATAACAGTAATAATTTCACTAATGTCGAAACCTTTTCCGGTGGCCTTTAACGTGATGTGATGTGTAAGAAACCCTCCCCTTATTATAATAAATTATACAACGATAAACGCCTAATAGCGGAACCAAAATGCAAATAAACGTTGATCGGGAAGGAAAATCTATTTCTTGCAATGATTTGTTGGCGAATAAAGTTGTAAAGCCGTGAATATCTGCAACGCTAATTCTATGTATATTACTCAAGATCAACATCTACCTTAAAACAGGGAAATATTCACACGTCTGATGTGGCTAGTTATATCAAACTAGAAACTAGAAACACAGGCTGTCATTTTTGTAGGAGTATTCAAGAATTCGTGTATCTGTATTCTGTACTTGGTAATATTACCCCTTTATGTCCCCGATCGAGTGATCGATTGACAAAAAATTACGGCTAATTTAAAAAAAAGATTGTTTACATTTTCTTTTTAAAATGCTTATCATTAAATGAGCAACCGATATTTTGAATTATCATTACACAAGACGAATAATCTACGACAAGAACGCCACCCCCCCCCCCCAACCCAGTTTTACCGTGCCACAAATTTCCTTAATACTAGAAAAAATATTGAAATGTATTTACTTCAGTAGTAGCGTTACTCTACTCCGTGCCAAAACAATAAGAACAATATATTAATATTCGGAAGATGCTTATGGCTTGATAAATAATGGCTGAAATTTCGCTATCTTATTTACATAATTTAGAATTTTCCATTTTAAAAGAAAAACCCTCACAAGTGCGTAGTACGTGGAAATATTCGGCGCCTTCAAACGGGTTAATAATACCCGGACGTCATTAATTATGATCAATCATTCATATATACGTCGTAAATAGCTGACCAGTGAACGATGAACGCGCAATCTGCAGGCACCAGGTGCTTCTATTGATCCCGACTGATTAACGCAAACCAAGGTAGGAATTGTTCGAGCAAGCCAAATGCCTGTTTATTAATAATAACCAGGTATGTTAGATATTGTAGTCCCGTAATTAGTTCGTAATGACCATTCTGTGCCAAACAGTTGTACCGTGCGACAGTCAGCCTCGGGAGGGGGAGGGCGAGGGGGGGGGGGGGGGTGTTTTCATCACCGGCTCATTCAATTCTTTCTCGAACGTCATTTAACTAAACGGAGGTACACTTGTAATGACCTCGTTGACGAAGGATAAATAAATCAATCACTGTCACTCACTCACTCACTCACTCACTCACTCACTCACTCACTCACTCATCCACCCGCTGCTATTTCAGTTTATATATGTGTGCCGGTTATATAGGTCTGCCTGAAACGAATGATTTAAATTGGTTATTTTATGCGTGGCCCTAGTGAGATTGATTTACTGCCATAAAATAGATGTTAATCTTAGTTATGGCACAAAACGTAACTTTGATGACGCTGACATGCACAACTAATGCTATGGCTGCTAATCGACCTTTGGAAGAATTTTGTTTCCCTCCCGCATGCAGTGTGAGACGAGAGATCGATAATCTGCGATATTGAACCGGTTCAAGTAGTTGAGAGTGGTATTTATTTAAGGCAGTTGACATTCGTATCAGCAAATGAAGTAGCTATGGTGACCTTGGGTAAACCGAACCATAAATTGCCGGATTATCGCTCAACTTTAACAGGTCGCTCCCCCTTAATATCCTCCAAACTACACTATGACTGGCGTAAGTTGATTTAAAATTAAAATATATATATATATATATATATATATATATATATATATATATATATATTATTACCCATCTCCTGTTTCGGTATTTTAAATCTTCCCATTCCTTCATCTCTATTTTTCCACATCATATCTATTATCAATCTATCTGATAATTCTCAGTACGTGTTACAGCCTACCTGTCGACATCGTGGCGTTACAGCCTCCGCTAAATGTCCTCTTCACCGTCTGGATCTGGTAGCTGGAGTTCAGGATCTCGTCGTTGATCCGTTGTACGGCCAGGTCGATGGCGGCGCCGCTTCGCTGCATCGCGCAAGGCGAGTCGCTATCCGTGCCGAGTACGACACCTACGCGAAGGTAGGTGACACTGGTCCCACCAAGGACGCCAAAACTGAGGATCAAGGTCAATAATGTCATCCGATGATGATGATGATGATGATGATAAAAATCGTAGTCCATCGCCATAATCCGGAACCTGGTACTCACCATATCGTGATGCCAGCATGGAGATACCAAACTGTCAGCTGAAACGTGATGAACGGGCAACGTGAAAGTATCGTGTACGATCTAAACCTTCAAAGTCCATGTCGACTTCGATCAAATGTAAACAAAGTTCCGGACACGAATAAATTAATTGCCTCCAAATTACGCGACGACCGTTTAAGGCGTCGTTTCATCCATTTATTGCACTGAGCGTTACCTGGCTGTCTAAATTCACTCCCGACGGGGATGCTCTCTGAACGTCCGAATCTGAGAAATGGGTCCCGCGACACCGCACGAAGACACATCGGTGGCTAAGTGGTGCCGACGTGATGGCTTTGGCCACATAACGACTCCGCTCTCCCCCTCCTCTTCTAAGATAAACACCTGGAATCATCATCGATGCGCCAGGTGCGGGCTGTGTTCCCGACAAACCGCGCCCCGTATTTGTCCTTGCTCGTCTCGCGACAGCGCTGTCTCGGCCCGAAGTGGCCCCCAGGTGGCCGCAGAAGAAGAAGAAGAAACGGCCACCATATATCGGGTTACATCGACGCGAAGGGCGACGGAGAGGGGGGGCGAGATATTTTGGGGGCGAGACGACCTCTTCGGGTTCGGAATGTCGTTTCCGCCCCGAAACGATGGTCGATTGATGCGGACTCGTCTCGATGGGACCGAGGTCGGTTGTGACGAGAATCGAAGGCCACTGACGGGGGCTGGTCGATGTTTAAATGCCCGAATAACGAGGGTCTGTAATTGCCTTTGTCTTTGATTGATCATTTTACGGGGGGGGGTCGAGAGGGTGATCTTTCGGAAACAAATAATTAAGTCATTTGCTTGCACCGTACTCGTCTGTTATTAATTCCTTTAATTGGTGGCTCTGGTCGTCCCAGACCACCAAACAGCTGGCTTAAAACCCACTAGGGTCACGTCTGAAGGATGTTTCATCTTTCATTTCCCCTGATTCGGGGACTCTTGACCCATTGAACCTATCAAGTGCAAGCAACCATTCCTAAAACGGCATAATTTAATGTCTTCCTCTTGGATAAGGTGTGGCCTCCAAAACATTTATTTATTCCCTGCGATCGCATTCTTGTGATATCCCTCATTCAATTATTACTAATTCGATTTAGCGTACGAAGCACAATCACATCAGATAGGATACGATAAGAGAAGAGAAGGTATTTGTTTCCCATTTTCTACAATATAATTCAATTTACCAAAATTAGAGGACATTTACTGAACTATGTCTTCCTACAGGCACTCGGGGCCCCTCGGTGGCCTAGCGGTAGCGTGTTGGACCACAGATCACTACCACCCGTGTTCGAATCTCGGCGTGGGCATATCTGAAGGTCGTTTCATCTTTGAATTCGCTTCATTACCTTTGGAGGTCGCAGGGCCCATTTAGCCTACCAAGTGCACAAAAGTGGCCGTAAAACACCGATCATCATAATCATCATTGATCCTACAGGCACTCACTCACTCACTAACCGATTCACTATTTCGCTGAGACCTTTGGTGATATGTGCTCATAAAATCAATATTAATCGATTTATTTCGTGTTAGCTGAGTATTGGTATAATATCTTGTTTGTTTTATTCTTTGTTTTATTGTTTAGTATTTCTTTCATGTTTCGTCTAATTCATGTACTCTGTTACGCTGCAGTTGGTAACTGCCTGGACTTTGGTGGGATCGTATGTGTGTGTGTGTGTGTGTGTGTGAGTGTGTCTGTGTGAGTGTGTGTATGTGTCTGTCTGTGTCTGTGTTTGTGATGTGTGTGTCTGTGTGATGTGTGTCTGTGTCTGTGTTTGTGTGTTGTGTCTGTGTGAGTGTTGTGTCTGTCTGTGTCTGTGTTTGTGTGTGTGTGTCTGTGTGAGTGTGTGTATGTGTCTGTCTGTGTGTGTGTTTGTGTGTGTGTGTCTGTGTGAGTGTGTGTATGTGTCTGTCTGTGTTTGCGTGTGTGTGTGTGTGTGTGTGTGTGTGTGAGTGTGTGTATGTGTCTGTCTGTGTCTGTGTTTGTGTGTGTGTGTGTGTGCTTTGTGTATGTGTGTTTTCGTGGGCGGGAGTGTGTGCGAGCTGGCGTGTCTGATTTTGCGTTTATTGTAATGCAGCGTCTACATTAGCTAAGTGATGCCCTATTAGTTAAATTAGACATCCATATGTAAGACATTATTAGTGATAATTTATTTTTATTCAGTAGTGTAGGTTTCATATTAAATGTAGGTGTGAGAAACTTGAGTATTTCTAGCATAAATGTTTTCTGGTTGCCATAACTGTTCATCGCTCAACACTGGGATGGGTGTTCGTTTACTTAGTTTTCTTTTTTGTGGTGAGTGTTTAGGGGAATTGCTATTCAATGGAAACATAGCATTCCTCTTATGACGCACACACACACACACACACACACACACTCCCTCTCTCTCTCTCCCTCTCTCATATATATATATTGTGTTCTCTCTATATCTATCTATCTATCTATCTATCTATATCTATCTATCTATCTATCTATCTATCTATCTATTATTATCTATCTATCTATCTATCTATCTATCTATCTATCTATCTATCTATCTATCTATCTATCTATCTATTTATCTATCTATCTATCTGTCTATCTATCTATTTATCTATCTATTTATCTACCTATCTATCTATTTATCTATCTATCTATCTCTCTATCTATCTATCTATATATCTTCTTATATATATATTTATATATATATATATATATATATATATATATATATATATATATATATTTATCTATCTATCTATCTATTTATCTATCTATCTACCTATCTATCTATTTATCTATCTTTCTATCTCTCTATCTATCTATCTGTCTATTTATCTATCTATCTATCTATCTACCTATCTATCTATCTATCTATCTATCTCACCCCGCCATATAATCTATCAATATCTAATCTTTTAGCAGATGCTATCTCTCTAAAACCCGGTATTACTAGATAGTGATATATCTCACACCAGAGGTCGTACTGATACAGATAACAACGCTCCGTTCTATATTTGGCTTTAAACCATTTTATTGTCATCGAATTTCAATAAGTGTGCCAATAAAGCTTTTTTATAAATGTCTCCGGGCAATCGGAATTCGTCTCAAATCTTACTCAATGCCGCGTCAAATCTTACTCAAAATCTGTAGCGACTGAATATAGTAGACCACTTTTTATGAAATTCACGAGGATAAGCTGACTACTTATACATCATGCACTTGAAAAATATCTCCATTGTTTAATACAACATGTATAATACAACATTCGGAACATTGTTCTGTAACTGTAGTATAGGTCCACAATATTTATTCGATATTATGTGTTCTTCATTAATTACAGATATTGATTGTGGATTTCGCGGGAACAAATTCGATATACCAGAGATAGTCCGGCACACCACTAATTTGTTTAATTTGAATGACGTGCCACTCATATCACATTTAATACCGGTATGCTAACAGTTCGTGATATGTCCGTTATGATGGGATATCAGTAGTTCTTCGCTGGTTGCGGGGAAGGGGGGGGGGGACAATTTGTAGTATAGGCGCTGGTCTCAACCAAGAACCACCGCCGAAGAACTGGTACATACGTAATTAGGCTAAACAGGTCGAAGCTTTTTATTGATGGACGAAACATCCCACAAACCCAGGCATCACTGAGATTCGAATCGAGGGCTTGGAGATTTGCGCCGCAATGCGCTACCAACTTGGTTAGTGTGCATCAGTTTTAGTAATTTAAGTTGTCAAGTCGATTTGTGCACGCAGGTCGAGTATTATTATTATTATTATGTGTTCGTTGTTCATTGGCCCGTTCTGGTCACATGATTTCCCAGGGCCGTCTTTTCGTGGAAAATACACTTGCTCATTTGCGGTAGAGACGAAAGGATTTATTTGTTGTTCTTCTCTAGATGTATCTTACAATATTTCGTTTCAAGGTTGACACATTTCGCTAAATTCTTTACGTATAATATATTTCACACATCAAATTCCGCCGATTTGCTACTAATAGCGTACGAGTATAATAACGATATTTCGTAATAATAGCGTACGAGTGTAATAAAGTTCATGACCTAGACTGTTTTGGGGTGTATTTGTATTTGAATAAGTAAATTCGCATCTATCTATAATGTTCAGATATGCTCTCAGTAAACTGTAATTATTTTTCTGAACAAATATATGCGAAGGGCATATATCTAATGAATGTATATTAATATGTACAGAGTGTGCCTGAAATATACCGTATTTGTCAATAAAGATATTTTCGAAGACCAGAGTGTTGTGTTGCTGAGATTACCGGTTAACAAATATCACAAACACTGACATCATTAGCTAAGAATAATATATATATATATATATATATTTCTGAGGTTCATAAATGGTCATCTGAACTCTAGCCATATAACCTATCGTTTAGTTATTGTTATGATAATGTTATTTATAATACAAATACCACGCACTAAATTGTGTCAATAAATATTAAAAAAGTAATTAATATAAATAGATTGTTGTGACCTGGTTTGGCCTCTTATTCACCAATCAGTAAATCACTTGAATTATATTAACCAACCAAACTATACAGGTATGCAGTGCACCTAAATGTCTTCTAACTTAGAACATATTATACAATCAACTATTGACTGGATAGAATGTAGGAAGGAGACCGTCATAGGTCGATTGATTCGGAGGTCGGAGGTCGGATAATCGTATATAGGGCTGACTGTATGTATAATTGACAATAGAAAGTGAAGCTGACAGTTTAGTTTACTACTACCACCAGATGGCAGCAGCCGTTTATAACCTTCTCGTCGTAACATTCAGGTGCGTCTGTAATTAAGGTCTCATCTACACACAAGGTCGGAGGACAGTACCTCATTTAAACATCGTGTCTGTTGGCGGACATCTGATCGGGGCCATTGACACGCGCTCACTAGTCCATCTACAGGGATGTTCCAGTCCCCGTTATCATCCCTGAGTAGGCAGCCTGTGTCTGTTGTGTGTGTGTGTGTGTGTGTGTGTGTGTGTGTGATCCAGATGTACATAGCCCCTCAGGGGATGTTTGTTATTGTCCTGGTTAGTATCCAACATAAATGACCTGGTTTGTTTGCCTACTCATCCTTATTGGTACTAACACTCACTAACACAGATATAACAAAAAAAAACAATACGACACAATCTATATCATATCTACCTGTTTAATACCTGTCTTCATGATTATTCTCATAAAAGGTAAGTTAACATTAGTTAACAAAAAAGATACAAATAAAACAAATTACCGGATAAACAAACACACACACAATATATATATATATATATATATATATATATATATATATATATATATATATTTATTACAGTTAATATGTATAATCAGGTAATATGTATATTACCTGAAATTTTCAGGTAATGTGTATTAAATCTCAGTTAGCAATAGGCTATTACCTGAATATTTCAGGTAATATATATATTAGCTGATTATATATATATATATATATATATATATATATATATATATATTTGTGTTATTTGTGTGTGTGTGTGTGTGTGTGTGTGTGTGTGTGTGTGTGTGTGGTGTTTAGACAGAAGCGGTCATTGTAGACTGTTGACTGTCACATTTGCTTACAGACAATGTTATCACGTAGATTATATTTCACCATGATAACAATTAAAACGTCAAGACTATTGAAAACAAAGAGTTGTCTAAGTGTAGAAATGCGTCTTCAGTGAGCAGTGTCATGGTGCGTCTTACATGTGGAGTACACTTCCTTTGACACCAACAGGACGCTGAACACACGCAGAAATCGATTTATCAGGTGCCACGTTGATGGGATTATCAACAATACTGCCTTATGTGACATAAACCATAAATATTTGTCTAAAATATGCATGAACTGTTATCCATTGTTACTTCGTTTGTGGTCATATGAAGTTTATATTTTCAATGGGGACGCAATATTTAATAGAATTACATTAATTCTACAAAAATCTATATAAATAGGTGACTAGATAGACATATATATATATATATATATATATATATATATATATATATATATATATATATATATCGATAGGAAGATAAGTAGATAAAAAGAAAGAACGATAGATCACACAAACACACACACATACATACATACACGCACACATACACACATTTACACGCACTCATATACACACGTGCGAGCACACACACACTGATATCAAGCTGTAGACTAATTATGTTGTACGTGGCTTTGTACTTAGCCCTCAGCTGAAGGTGAAGTCACCCGTCCAGGTACACTAGTGTCCACTGTGTCTAATGTCTTATCGCCATAGCCTTCGAGCCAGTAGGTTTGCATCTTTCCTTTACCCTGTGTATATAATAGGAGTCCTACTTGGTGAAAAATTGTCATTGATTGATTGTCTGACTAACTGGTCGATTGATTGATTAACTGATTTATTTATTGATTAATTAAATAATTAGTAGTGTAACCTATTTATTAGCTATATGGTTTGTTGGTTATTAAGATTAGTCAATGAAACAGTCAGTCAAAGAAACAGTCAGCAAATGAAACGGTCAGTCAATGAAACAGTCAATCAATCCGTTATTCCATTTATCAAACAGTCACACTATTAGGTAGTCTATCAGTCACTAAGTCTATCAGTCTATCAGTATATGCAGAGATTGTTACCTTTATTTCGATTATATCGCGTGGAGATATCAGGAAGTTTTCGCATTTCTCTAAGAGATGGGTGATTTCTTCGCTCATATGGATCTTCAAAGCTGAAGGAGACCATTACTGGACGCATGAGGACATGTTAATAAGCCTAGACCATTGTGTTCTAATCACGCCATGGTAATTAATAGATCAGTGAACTTCATGAGCAACTTAATGGACTTACGCAGGCCATTCGATTCCATACGTGAAGCTGTATTGACAGTGTCGCCAAACAAACAGTAACGCGGCATTTTTAGTCCAACCACTCCAGCCACGCATGAACCTTTTAAATTAATACGAGGATACAACTAATTAGGGGGGATAATTTTCCTTAATAATTATTTTACTTTCCAATAGTTTTACAGATAAACTCAGCTGGTCAACCGACACACAAACTGTATTCACCCTATCTGTTTGAATATCGTAAGGATCGCAACAGTCGTATAAGTGAAATCGAATAATTTTCGATCCGTAACAGAGAATAAATTAAAAAGTTTCATAGTTATAAAATATACATGTTTGTTGTATATATATATATATATATATATATATATATATATATATATATATATATATATATATATATATATATATATATATATATATATATATATATATATAAAGAGAGAGAGAGAGAGAGAGAGAGATAGATAGATAGATAGATAGATAGATAGATGGATGGATGGATGGATGGATGGATGGATGGATGGATGGATGGATGGATGATGGATAGATAGGTAGGTAGGTAGGTAGGTAGGTAGATAGAGAGAGAGAGGGGGGGAGGGAGGGAGAGAGAGAGAGAGATTGTTAAAAAACATCCAGATAAATACATTCTGCGTCATATTTCGGATTAAAAGAAAAGCCCGACAGGTAACCGAAAAAAACCCAACTAATACCACGAATTGCCTGGTTGTGATGAAGCATTGAGTTCTCATGTTAAGTCAAACAGGTGTAACCTAATAACTCAAATTTTGTTTGTAACGTCGGGGCTCACCTGAGTGCAGTCCTATGCGAAGTTTAAGCTTATCGTCAGGTCGGTGTCTGATTTTGAATTTGGCTATGGTATCAAGGAGTTCCAATGACATCCTCGCTATTTCGCTGGCATGCGCATTACCATTACGTATTGGCAGACCCGAAGCTACCATGTAGGCGTCGCCTATTGTCTCTACCTGGTTTGGGTATAATACAAAACTATAGTACAACAGGTGATATGTATAATAGCACAATTCAGTCAAAACTTTAAGAAAACAATTGTTGAATCTATATTAAATAAATAAATAAATATATATATATATATATATATATATATATATATATATATATATATATATATATATATATATATATATATACATCTCTTTACCTGTCATACCTTGTAGACATCAAACTTTCCGATTGTAGAATCAAAAGCTGTATACAAGTCATTTAACATAACGACAACATCGAGAGGTGAACTACTGGCTGATAATGCTGTAAATCCGACGATATCACTGAAGTAGATCGTGACGCAGTCGTAACACTCTGGCTCTACTGATCTACCGAGCTTAAGCTGATCTGCTATTGACCTGGTTAATGAAGAAACGATAGTAAGGGAGAGGTAAGTGCGTGCATAAGGGTCGCGTTCTCGGATTAATCTCTTTGGGACAGATCATAGCAGGATTGCTCATTTTATCTCGGAAGTGGATGTGTGCGGATGCGACACACACACACACACACGGGCGCGCGCGCGCACACATAGAGAGAGCCTGTTTATAGTCAATGATGTTACACTTTCGTTTTATGAAATGACATGAAATAGCTTCTTGACAAAAAATTAATAAATTTAAATACCGGACAACAAACAAATATAAGTAAATCTGGTGATAAGACCAGGAAATCACCGGGATCCGAACTTCCTTGATAGCTGACCAATCAGCTAATGCTAAACATTTTTTTACACGCCTGAGCCAAAGACGCAAATGTATTGTTTTATTTTTTGTTGCCGAGGTTTATCGGAAAGAATCTACGATATACGTCCTTATTAAAAATAACATGAAATAGCACGGGTAACACTTAAATATGTTCAATGAAAATACTGGATCAATCTGGATCTGTTTTTCACTCAACCTGTATGTTTACAATTAAAATACTGGATCAATCTGGATCTGTTTTTCACTCAACCTTTTATGTTTACAATGAAAATACTGGATCAGTCTGGATCTGTTTTTCACTCTACTTGTATGTTTACAAATAATACACATTTGCCATTTGTAGCTAAAACAAAAACATGTTAATGGATCAAAGCACATAATTGTACTGTATTCGTCTCTTCCAATATAATTTTTTTTGCTATTTAATTTTCTTTCTCTCTGTTCTTTCGTTTGTCAATTTGTTTTGTTGATTAATCTATCAGCATCGATTAATTGATTAAAAGATTGATTCATGAATTAATTCATTCGTTTTTCAATTTTTATTCTAACATGAGGTCCGACTGTATGGATATTGAAACACATTATGTCTTCAATGCAGCCTGCCATCTCGATGAATAATATTCCCTTTGGCAGCGTAAAGGATTAATAAATAATAATAATAATAATAATAATAATAATAATAATAAAGCATCAGTACTTACTTTGGCAATATTTGTAGTAGAAGTTCCTCAGTTCTACGTTGTTCCTGGATCAACTGTGCTGTCCTATCAGCGACAAGATGTTCCAGATTGTTGGCATACTGCTCCATACGTCTCAGTAAGTTGTCCATAAGGTTCATGTTCTTCGTTCTGTAACCGGATATTGATGTTAGAGTAAGCGTGGGAAGGAAGCTGTTTGTTGTCATGGTAATTAAATTTAAAATACTGATTCTGTTCATGTGAACTGACATGGGTTTTGAGGTACATTTATAATGTTTAAGTGTGTGAATACTGTATGAATTTACAATATGAAGATTTTAGTTTCATAGATGTATATGTATGTATATATTACTTAAATACATACATGCATCAATTCATACATACATACGTACATATCTCCATACATAAATTATGCATCAACGCGTACACCCATACACCTGAAATCACAGATACATCCTTTTGCCATAAATATATGCACGCATGCACCAACAATCACATATATAAAGATATGCATGCATCCAAACACATACATGTATATATTAACCCATCAAAATAAAACAGTTCAGTAGATGGCCTACTTGAATACAGTAACCAGATGACTTTTGATGTGTTCAAAATCTGGCCTACATTCCGGATCCTCGTTCCAACATTGCTGGATCAACGACTCAATCTCCGGATCGCAGTCTTTAGGCAGCTGTGGTCTAAAAGGGGGATCAGCTGTTTTCACCTTCGTGACTATTTCTAAAGAAAGAAACATTTAATCATTATTTTTTTAAACACATTAACCACGTTAGCCTAATTGGGGATTCCTACATGTATTTGTATGTATATGGTTCAGGTTAAAGTACCTTTTTATGATACGTGTCATTACTTTGTTTTAGTTCTGTCAAATAGTTTAGCCAATCATCGTGTCTATTCGACCAAATATAATAATAATGTAATTGTTTTTATTGTTCGCACATAATTAGCTTACTGTATTTTATTACTGTACCATAATTCGTCGTTTCATATTTCGCGCTGTGTGATGTTTTAACACAAGTCTCAGTGAGACGAGTGCGGTGTTTAAATTAATTAATAATCTACGTTAGATGCATTGCAGTTTAAACGCTTTTGATTACATCGTAGTTTAAATCAATGTTTTAAAATTATGATTGAAAATGTAAACATTTCACACAGAAATGTCCCTTTTCAATTGTTAATTGATTATTATTATTATTAATGATGTTTCTGCTGCCACTTTTACTACTGCTACTATTATTATTACTGCTACTACTGCTACTACTACTACAGTAATATCCCGCTTTACGTCATTTCGGCCCACGTCAAATTAGCCTTTACGTCGCTTTTCAAGAGAAAATTTCAGTCCAGCGAACCTCGTTACGACCCACGTTACGCCACCTCAGCTACGTCGCCTACGTCATAATAATAAGACATGAAATAAACAAATTAATATTAAAAATATAAGCTAATCTAAAATTAGTTTAAAATACGAACAACAACAAAACTCATTCAAAACACGATACAAAGTATATACAATAAAATGTTTACATCCAAAAGCAAAATGTTCGGTAGAGGTCAAAAAGCGGATTTTACGTCAATGTGACGGCTTTTTGAGCCAATGAATGGTGTCGGGCGGGGTATGATTGTATTACTACCACTACTACTACTAGCACTACTACTACTACTATTACTACTGTTGTTGCTGATGCTACTACTACTACTACTACTACTACTACTACCATCATAATCGCTAGTACTAGTACTACTATTCGTACTACTAATATAGCACATTCGTGAATCCAAAACACCATTTTGGTGTTTAATTTCTTTTTTTCTTAGTTAGTTTTATATATCCCAATTTAGCTTTATACATATATTGGCATGAAATAATCGTATTATATTTGTTATAATATATATATATATATATATATATATATATATATATATATATAGTGTGTGTGTGTGTGTGTGTTGTGTGTGTGTGTGTGTGTGTGTGTGTTTGTACAGCGTTTTTGAACAGGCTTTAAGTATGAAAAGAGCGCTTTATAAGATTGGTATTATAATAACAATAATAATATAATAATAATAATACAGCACAACTTTTATACGGCAGTCATTTTCAATGGCCAAAAGACTGCCAGTAGAAGGATTAATGAATTATACAAACCAAAATATGACACGTATTTAATATTGAGACATTAACAATTAGACTTAAAATATATCAAAGTATTAAAACTAATGTTCTTGGTATGACTAGACGACGTTTTAATTCAATATGCACCTTTAGGTGTGAGTAAGCCTCTTTCATATTCAAATGGTATATTCCGACTGATAATCTCCTGTAGTACAATAGCAAAGCTGTAGACGTCTCCCTTTATGGTGTACACTTTATGTTTGTCAGATCGCAGCAACTCTGGAGCCTTCCATAACGACTCTGCCGTGGAATAAAAACAGGTAGGATTACTCTAAAATCTGTATATAGCACAACGTGAGTACCGGTCCACACGGATCGGACGGCTTAATGTTTATTTCGGCCACCAGATGTCAGTATGCTGCTTTTATTCTGGGTTAAGGATTTTGTCTAACACACACACACACACACACACACACACACACACACACACACACACACACACACACACACACACACACACACACAACACACATATATATATATATATATATATATATATATATAAACACCATTATACTGATACTAACTTTGATAATGTGTGTTCTCGTCTTCAGACTGCCCTCTATCGTCGTAGAACGTCGGTAGACCAAAGTCAGTTAACTTTAACACAAATCTACCATCAACAACACAATTAGTGGATCGTAAGCGTCCATGGTAACGGACGTCCGAGTTGTGTATGTAACACATTCCCTGAAATAATCAAAAATTATTATGACGATGGTTAATGTTTATGTTAATATTCATATTTTTGCATTATTATAATGACATTATTAAAAAATTATTTTTATTGGCATCAAAGAATTATTATAATGACGTTCAACGGATGTGTACATGTACGTAAAAAGTTGTGTACAATCAGAGCCTATAGATAGTTTTGATCTACGTTATAATTTTTTTAATTGATATATTAAACATACAGTAAGCAATTGTTATATTCTAGAATAATGATATAGACACAAAATATAACAGTTGCAACATTATAGATTTAATAGTGTGCGCGCACACACACACACACACACACACACACACACACACACACATAAAAAAAAAACACATATATATATATATATATATATATATATATATATATCATTGTTCATAACGAACTTGTTTATGAAAACGCAATATAGACTGAATACAAAAACTGATAATAGATTAATACAAACCAGTACACTCATGCTGTGCTCATTTGTTTCAGTGAGTGCTGAAGGTTTTCATAAATTTGTTTTCGGCAAAAAAAACTTTCTAAACGAGGTGCATATTTGTCGTAGAATGCCAAATAAAAGGTACATAATCATTAAGGTACTAAAGTGCATCATATTTTGTTTAGCCAGTTACAAACCACCTGCATTTATTTTTGGATGTTAAAATAATGAAATAGTAAAAGCTGTTTTGTTTTATTGCAGAATTCTTGCGCAAGAAACATTAGCACAAACAGGCCGCGGATCTGTGCTAATTCTTTTCTGGGATAGAAATCATGGTTATGTTCGGATATCAGCGACGTTATGTTTGTATTAAAATGTGGCTAAGAGCGTCATAGCCGAACATTCCACCATCTGGATTCAGCTTATTGTTAATTCCCTTTCTCTGGTTGATACATTCACCGATACTAATTAGAAAATCATCTATATCCGTATCCGATGAACCAAGAGATATTGCTTGGATTCAGACATAATTAGCTAGAGCGGGTATCTATAAAGGTTAATACATGCCTCGATAACATGCTCCCAGAGATAATAACATGTACTTCACCTTCTTGAACTGACTACACATCAGGTTGAGACAATTATGTGAATCACAAACGCTGCCTAGGACAAAAAGGGCGATTGGTGAGTCACACACACACACACACACACACACACAACACACACACACACACACACACACACACATACATACATACATACACACACACACACACACATAGATACATACATACATACATACACACACACACACAACACACACACACACACACACACACACATAAACACACACAAAATGTTGTCTGTTTGTCCCATTCTTTATTTATGTTTGTGTGTGTATATGGATATTCATATGTATATATATTATATATATATATATATATATATATATATATATATATATATATATATATATATATATATATATATATATCAAGATTAAGAGCCCCAAAACTGAAATATCCAAACAGATATTTACTTCCACAAACCTATACAAACATTAACCTTTGTGTTCTTAAACGTATGCATTAATAATACCTGTGGACGACTCGAAAGTTGGAGGCTCCATCATCCGTATATGACAGATATATCACCCCACCGAAAAACAAATAAACCTGATACGACACAAGAGTATATTTCTTGTGTTTCAAATACATACACGTATTGAAGCTTCGACGCCGTAAATGCTGGCATCAGCTTCACTCTGGGTTAGAACAGTTCAATAATAATTGTACATATATAAAACCCTCTCCCGAAAGTTCGATCTGTACTGGAACACATACCATGACATGGCCGAGGTACGACTCCACGGTGAGTTAAAGTCGAATCTACAATTGTGCACGGAAATGAGATTACAAGTGCACTAGCGTGCCGTCCGGGGAGAGAGGGCGGAGGAATATTGTGCAGTACTGACCATTACGAGATTTATGTATAGATACGAACAATGATCGATTTCTCCAGCTCTACTCTAAGTAATTATCTTCTTTATGGCCGATCGATACCCGGGAAGGACATCACCAAGGGATGAAAGCGTTTGCTTCCCGACAACTGTCATTATTAACACAAGCTCCAATGACATGGGATGATACGCCAAAATAAACATACACGACGTGTACAGAGGTTTGTAGTCTGGAAGATGTTTCATCTTCCTCATGCCCCATTACATTTAAAGGTTGTTTGACCAATTTAGAGTATCATGTGCACAAAATCACTCAGGAAACAATATTTTACGCACGTATATATATATATATATATATATATATATATATATATATATATATATATACGTGTGTGTGAAGAGGGGAGAGAGAGAGCAACCCCAGAATAATTTGTTATTGTTGACATAATCGGAAAATATTGTTTACATGAATACCAAATTCCTGATGTTTTGTAATGATTAACACAAATTATTATTCTGTTCGCGCTTCATAAACATCATACACTAAAGTCTGATCACAACTCGTTGTACTGGATGACCCCGTCTATTCCCACGTAGCCTGTTTTGCGTGTCAGCCATTTTTTCTTCATACACTCTCTTTCGGGAATACCTACACATAAACCGTTTTTGGTAAACCCCCCAAAACTAAACAAATTAGTGAATTACACCTCATGGTCGATAATTAAGTTTTTAGTGAATTTACACCTCATGGTCGATAATTAAGTTTTTATAAACAGACAATTTCTTAACATTCTACTAAGATGTACAATCTCTGTCTCGTCGACTTGGGCTAAAAATAACAATATCTTCCTTTTGTTTAAATTAATTGTCATCACTGTTCTGGCTAGTTTGGTAAAGTATGACATTCGGTGAGGTTTTCCATTGGGGGCGGAGGGGGAGGATGAGACAGGTCGAGCTATATATCGGGTTAGTATCGTAACGGGGGTGGGGGTGCTATCCGCATCCGCTTCATCCAGGTTAGCAGTTGAAAATCTTATCCTTCTCATAAAATCCTCATCTGTTCTAAATTCTGAATGTATGTTGTGGAAAAGTATTAATTTATCTTTATATATATATATATATATATATATATATATATATATATATATATATATATCCCCCTTCTCTCTGCCGCGGTAAGACTTTCCGATAGTACAGTGAGTATAGCGCCGGATTCGAATCTCCACATATAGTATCTGTGTTCGCGGATGTTCACTTAAGATAGATGTCCCATCAGACGTATATATATATATATATATATATATATATATACATATATCAGTATGGATCACTACCGAGGCTAAATACACCATTTATTAACTTATCCTATTATGTGAGGTAGCCAACCCCATTAACAACATGATTTCAGGTTATTCGTGTTGTTGCTATTATTATTATTGTTGTTGTTGTAATTGTGGTTTTCCGGATCAATATTTACATTTGTTCTGCTTCCGAATATAGAAATAGCCTTACCCTAACAATGTCATCTATCAGCGACCTCTTAAAGTCAGCATCAAGAGAAATAGTCTCATTATGGAGAATATCCTGTAGGTAGATAATGAAAGGTAATATACAAATATTATGATATAATCATTTCATTGAGACAACCCTTATCGTATTTAAACTATCCGTCGATCCCTTCTCATTTATTTAATAACAATTGATAGCGTATTATTTCGTGTTTATAACTGAATTATTTTTTAATTTTCTTATGTTTATTTTGCAAGTAGAAGGAAGAGGGCAAAGGTTAGGGCTGTTCTTCCTCGTTCAAACCTGACAATTGTATTTCGTTTTAACCGTTTCTTGTATATGCCATTATATATGAACTACACGAAATACAATCAATTTAGTTACATATGGAGAATGGCCGAAATGGAAAAATCTGAACCAGAAAACGTTCTAATTCGGAGCAAACTTCCGAATCCCAGCAGCATCTGATGGGATTAAACATCCATGGCAAATTTCACAATTACTTGCTTTACGATTACATACTACGTTTGTAGGGCAATTTTCCAAATTTTGACCAAATAGAGCAGTTTATTTATAAATTAATTTATAAAATAAAGATATGTACTAGACCCTACAGGTTCAACGCTTTTGATGTTAAATAATGTATCTATAGCAGTGGGTTGCTATTGCGTAGCTATGGACAACAAAATTGTAAATAAACTATATTTTAATTGTTATTCAGTTGATTTCAGTATAGGAACAGTTGTGGACAATATCTTACCTGTAGACTTCCCTTTGGACAATATTCGTGCAGTAATTGAGGTCGTTCAGAATCGAGTACTATGCCGATGAACCTGACGACGTTGTTATGCTGTAGGTTAAGTCTCTGCAATAAAGATACGCTTTGCTTTATCATGCTTGCTCTTTCTTAATACCAGTATGTTTTAATTAACGTCGCCGATTGCAACGTAATGCTTCGAAATAAATGCCGACTGACAATGAATAAATATGGGGTAAAGGTTTGCTTCATTTCAACCATGAAATATATATATATGTAATATATATATATATATATATATATATATATATAATATATATATATATATAATATATATATATATATATCACGCTAATTGCTTCATTTAGCACTGCAAACGTGATGCCTCCAAGTTATTTAGTTTTGTATTTTATTATTGTTGGAAATGGGTTTCAATTAAATTTTTAATTCAAGTGTGATTTTAAGTGCAAGATTTAAAAACCGCACAGTTACTAAGTTTAACCATTTTTTTTTCGATTTCCATGAGCAATAACAACATAGATATCATCATCAGGATTAGCGATATTATCAACAACAACAACAACAACAACAACAATAAAATCATCATCATCATCATCATTATATACCACTTACTTAGATTCATATTTAGCGGAAATATTTAAATGTTTTTGACAACAAATCACATACGATTTTAGTACCAAAACAAAAATGACATCACAAACCTTGTTTATTTCCACCATAAGTTCTTTGCTTATTGATGTAATTCGTGACTGCGACTCTCGTAATGACACCAAGGCGTGCTGTTAAATAAACTGCCATTAAAACTGGAACCTCTGCTCGGGATCAGCCATTCTCACCAAGAAACGATGCCTTGTTACATCTTAACTTTTAAGTTTAATGTTTATAGATATTTATTTCTGTGTCCATAACATTTTTAAATGTCATAACGCACACTGTTTATATTGAACAGCGCCGTTGAATCGCTTTTGCTTGCGTGGTTACTTAAAATATACATTCGTTTTTAATTTATTGCTATTGTTATCAACCCGAAGTGGCACTATATATTACGTCTAGGTGGCATATTCCTAGGGCATAAGATTTTAGAATAGAATTATGTATTATAAGCTAATGTTTCCTCAGCCACAATAATAATAATAATACTTCTCGGAAACCAAATCCAACAAAAACACTTTCTAACATCAAGAATTTCACCCGGATAGATTATCCTTAGTTATTATTAAATTTGATATATTCAACATGAGCTAAGTTTGGTCATTATAAACTTTACCTTGTACTGAGCAACTTTACCAAAAAGTTGTTCTCCGTTTTCACTGTCTGGTCTTCCAGAAACCTAAATGATGAATAGATGGCTACGCGTCCATATTTCTAGTTGAATCGGCATTTTAGGATAAATAGGCAATTGACAGGTTTACAATTTTATGAATGTGTCTGTGTGTGTGTGCGAACCTTTTCCTTGCTAACCCAAACAAATATAAGTCTGTTTTCTGATGCAAGTAAGAGATATACTTACCATACTTAACATACTGAATGAGGTTGTCTGGGTGTTCCGTTTGATTACATCTTCCTTTGGAATGAGCCAGGACATGTCCCAGAGTAAGGCATTTGCCTGGTATTTCCTGTGGGAAAAACCCATCTTAAAAACCGTCGGGCCAAACCCTATTGCTCACAAAGTGGCTTTTAGACAATCGTGTTGTGTTTATACAAAATATGACGACATTTTACTCTATTTAACATTTGTTTCCCACGAATGTATGACCGTTCTTACGTGCGAATGATTGATTGTCTGTATATGTATATATGTTTGTATATTTGTATGCGCGCATGTGTTCGGTTGTGTACATCCTTAAGCTATGACCAGGTAAATTTATCAACAACGCTAAACTGTGAATCGTTTATTCTTATCGCCGATAACAGAATAATCTCTTACAAAGACTAATTACCACATAAAATACAACTACCTTCATTAATGGAAATTGTCATACCTTCATGATACGTCAACGGTCATTTTACGCGTTTATGGACATATTTATTAAAGAACTTTGGCTTTCAATAAAGGCGGGTAATGTCATACTCGACTTTTTGCACGATGAATTGTTTCATTTCTAGTGCAGTCATATATGTGGGGAGGGGGGAACCAAAACACCAAACCTACTTTGGTTTATGCCAATGATTGGCAAACGTTTGTAATCGATCATTCGTGATTATAATGACATCCTGTTCACAATAAATGTATGCTAACTAATATTTTCATGTTTAATATAAAGTATGAAAGCTAAATGTGAATGTTTATAACTTTGTTTACAGGACACTTTCAGGCAATGATCCGACTGACGCCTTACGATATAAACAAACCTAGCGGCTGTTAGTTAGTTATGGGGTATACGTAAATCTCATTGAGGCCATTATATACCTTGTAGTTGACATACCCCGCTTCTAGAAGGGTTGTCAGTTATTAGAATTGCAAAAGTAATTGGTAGTTGGCATTATCACGCGCGTACGCGCACACGCACACACACAGAGAGAGCAAAAGAATTACCACCATTTATGATCGTATATCAAAGACACCATGACAGGAGATTTAATCTCTATATTAATGGAGCGTATTCAAATTATATCAATACAAAGTCCGCGGTCGAGGTGAAGGACGTCGCCGACACGGTGGATGTTGTCAACACAATTTGGTCATCGCTGACATCATAGTCCCCGTCATAGTCCCAACTAATATCATATTTAGCACATCCCCGTTTAAGACTTTTTGCCAGAATATTTATGTCGACTATTGCTTTCTAGATGGTGCATTACGAATACATATAACACACACACACACACACACACACACACACACACACACACACACACACACACACAACACACCGCAATTGTCAGAGAGCTGCTGCTGGGATATAAGATGGTATGAAAACACCAAACACAACAAACAAATCATGTCATTAGACTAGAGATAATGAATAGTAATTATTGGTTTAATTGTAATAGCTCTACCAGAGGGATGGGTCTTAAGAGCGAAACGTGAACTCATTAACCTTTCTAATTCGGTCGAAATTTGGCACTTTTCCAAGGTGATTGCGATAGGTGTGGGGAATGTCATTGTCTATTCATTAGAGTGCACAGGTTAAACTACATATATCCCTTTAAACTGACAACTTATCTTATTATCGTCACTTACCTGTACCCGAGGAATATGACAACTGAACCGACGATGACAAGACAAAGTATGACAACCAGAGATATGATAGCTGGCTGTAGAGGCGCTGTCATGAGATCATAACAAATGGGAAATGTGTTATTATAATAGAAAAATATTTGTGTATCATAATAATGATATTATTATTATTGTTGTTGTTGCTATTGTTAAAAATAATAGTATTATTAATGTACACAGTTAGAATGGTAGTTTATGTAATTTGTAAGATGATTTTTGTCCTAGACACGTAGAAATTTGTGTAAAAAGTGTAACATGTTTATATCATTATATTTATATATTAAAATACTCAGTTAAATACTTATTCATATTTGTTCCGAACTCGTAGAAATTACTATGTGCATATCTCTCATTGTATACATATGTTTTACATAATATGATGATCTTAACAAAAATATATGCGAGCGTCCGTCCGTCCGTGTGTGTGTGTGTGTGTGCGCGGGCGCGCGTTTAGTAAAAAGACAACTAGAGTTTAGTATGGAAAACAGTTAGTTGCAAATGGAGAACGTTCTCAAGACAACTCGTACCCAGTACAACTCGTGCCCAGTGTCCGAAAACTCGTACCTTTGAAACCATTGAAATGCCATTTAATTGTAATCAAATGAAACCTGTAGGCCAATATTTCTATAAAAAATCGCACTAGCTGACGCCAATTTTTCAGTCTTTTAGAACTAACTGGGCCAATCGAGACTACTAAAAACAAAATGATATTTATGTAATATCAATATTTCTATACTGACCTTGACATCAGAATTTCTACTTAGATCCAAGTTCCCTATCCAATCAAATATCAACATACATCCCAGTTCTGATGTGTTTGCTCTGTCTCTTTAAACTACGTAAAATTAAAACTAAAGCTGTATTTAGAAAGTGAAGTTAATAGTCCTAGGGATTTATTTAGGGTGTTGTTACCGATATATTACGTCCCACACCCCAAACTGGGGTTTAGAAATAGAGAATATTTGAATGGCCTACGCTACTGAGGTCAACAAATAACGTAGCATAATAGTCTTTCGGTGTCTTATTCGTTTACATTTTCCAACAATCTATCATTGTGAGAGTGAAGTTGTTTTAGTTTAGTTCTCCACCCGACCGATCTGTTCCCCCGATCACAAACTTTTCCCGTCCCAAGGAATATGGCATAGGTATCTGGTCCGGTTTTGTCCCGCCTTATAATTCGTTTAACCGAAAATAAGCGCAATAAAAGTTTAAATCGAGTTGAATTGTTCTACGATTTGCTCGTGTGTTATTGTTCTTTCGAGGCAGGATGGATCTTTGATGGTCATGATTGATATCGACAAGTTTTTGTTGTTGTTGTTGTTGCTGTTGTTGTTGTTGTTTACTTACAGGGTTTTTGGCAGACCGGGTTGTCTCCCTTGAAGTAACAGACTGGTTCGTTCAGAGGAGGGTATTGTCCTAGCCCCGGCCCAGTGGATCGATTTGCCATTTACCGGAGAATAGCCGGGTCTGTCACCCCAATAATAGGCAACTACCTGGTGGTGAAGGATCGTTATGTCATAAACACGTTAAAGCAGTTGCTGCGGCGAATTGAATAAAGTGCTACCAGGTAGCGTATGTTAGTAGTAAGGGGTATTCCACGAGCGACGATTGGAACATAGTACATCACGTAGACAATAAATATCAACAAAGCTACACTCTTTCTTAAATGTTCAAATAAATATCGGGCACAACTGCGCACTGCACTAACTGAGTTTTGGGGGTTTATGGGGGGAGGGGGGCTATATGAAAATTAATCGAAAAACAGACTCGTCGTATTTAGCAAAAGATCAACTCATCATGCTATCGGAGTTCCTGCTCGAAGGCAATATGGACAAGGATCATGTTATGTGAAAAAGAAAAGAAAAAGGATCATGTTATGTGAGTTTTCTGAGTTTTCTAATTTCTGGTCACGGAGTTATAGTTCCAACTGCAGTTGTTGGAGATGTCTAAAAGGTAATGGAATGGACTGATTTTCAATCATTCTCAATCACTCAAATAAAGTAGAACTTCTAGCGACAAAAATATGCTAATGGCATATTTAATATCAGGGATAGTTTTCAATCGGAAGAGTCCGAACGAATAATGACAATCTCAAGCATAGAACCAATTCAATGGTCTCACATAAACCCCCCTTGAATCCAAGAATATTAGATACAAATAGAAACAATGACCCTAGAGGTGTTTGTAATTTAATCAGCATTCAATCTAAAATTACCATTTACATCAGAACATAGTATAACCTAAAATACCTCGAGGTAATAGCAGAAGTAATGTAAAAGATGATTGATGAAGATGATTGATGTTTTACGGCCACCTTTGTGCACAAGGTAGGCTAAATGGGCCGAGCGACCTCCAAAGGTAATGAGACGAAGAGAAAGACGAAACAACCTTCAGATATGCCCACGCCGGGATTCGAACACGGGTGGTAGTGATCTGTGGTCCAGCACGCTACCGCTAGACCACGGAGCGCCCCGGAAGTAATGTAACAGTGACAATGATTAAGACAATTACAAGTCATTAAAAAATTGGACTTTACGAGACTAAAAACGCGAACTGTTCTTTTACCTCAAACTTTCCCGTTTCCGGATTCATATCCATAATCTTAAAGTTTGAATCGCGATCGCCGTTGTTGTCAAGGAATACTGATCCGGTAACTCCTTCGAGGAGAGAATAATAATAATAATAATAATAATTTAGGCATACTGTCCATATATAATGAAGCGGATTAGCAAAATATGAAATATTCTCTTTGTTATATTGGGTTCGGCAAATTAACCACTCATCGTATTATTTACCCTGGAAGGTCTTATTCCAGATTCTTCTAGCGAAATGGTAGCCATCAAAAACAGCGTCCAGACCAACGTCATCAAGTGTTTTGTTTATGATCCGTCCATAATGAATAATACCATCATAATAGCTTCCAACAAAAAAGTTCACCTGTAATTAATTAGCAAATACGACGTCATGCAGTTTAATATTTAATCCCTGTCAATTATCAACCACATAAGCTATTAGTCATAAGAGTAATATCGGGTGGTTTACTGATATTATATATAATATATATATATATATATATATATATATATATGTGTATGTGTGTGTGGGTGTGTGTGTGTGTGTGTGATAAATAATATTGTCATATACGTTCTAATCATTACATTTCCTCTAATTATCATATGACCATCACTTTTGTATCTGAAGTCTCATTACAAAACAATAGCATAACAAATAAACAAATCGGCTTCGTTTTCTGGTATGATAAATAAATTTATGAATTTTGATGAACTGAGCGAGACAGACAATGATCGGGGATCGAAAATGAATCCAGGAATTTGCCTAACTGTGCATTTTCTTCGTCGGTTGATAAATTATGTATTTTTATAGTTTCCGCCTTATATTTACAACACTTACTTCCTCTCCTCTGGCGTCGTAGTCAAAGTTGTAATCTCGCTTCGCCCTGATTTTTACCTTTCTTTCGAAGTCGGTATATAGATCACCCGTCGGCATGTAAAGTCCTATTCGGATCAGCGACTCGTAAGCTTCGCGGGCTTTTTCGTCATCGACGTCACCCCGATACCAAGAATGGTCGCCGTAGTAATCACCGGGGAAATAGATTAGTTCCACATCCATGAATACGTAATCTCCACTCTGTGGATAGCCGAGTTTGTAGGCGACAAGAAGAAACTTTCGCACTTCATCCCCGTGAGCACTTATTATAATAACTACAATTACGGAATGCAAACGTTTATGGCAAGCCAAATAAACAGCCGTCGTACATAAGCAATATGATAAGCGGATGATTTTTTTAAAAATTGTTACATTCCACAAATCAACAGATTACCTTATCTGGATGTCTAATCCAATGAATTAACTGAATTTGATTTCGGTTATTGCAGTCAGAGTTTAGAATCGAATTGTAATTAATGTTTGCGGTAAATGTTACATACTTCTGGATACTTTGCTGGCATCCCGTAAGATATCTTCGTGACCCGGATAAATGTTACTGTAATACTTAATAATGTTAGGTTTATAGCCGCCTAGCCGAAGGCCAATATTTAGAGTGTCGCCTAAGGTTATTGAATATTCATGGCTTCTGTCCATAATGACTGTTATATTGGTCCAGTTAAAATGAGCAAATATACTCCCAAAAACCTGTCGAAGACAACACGACTGTTATACACCACAAAGACATATTAAACTGTTTTTATACTAAACAGCATTTAGTCATAATTTGATACTAAAACGTGTAAGTAGTTGTGTGATTTTAAATAATTAATTCCAGATGGTTTTCTCAAAAGTCTCAGATTTTCGAATTTTATCATAATTCATTCATCGACATTTCTAAATCTAAACTGATCAAATTAACATAATTTATTCCTCGAGTTGATCCTAAACATTCCGTTTATTATAATATCCTTTATAGACGTCTTGATCTTCAAAAGGATAAACTATTGTTTTATACTTACTTTTCGTAGTCGACATTGGCAGTACGAGAATCGTGTCAGCGTCTGATAGTTGGTTTTGGTCTTGAACATCCCCGAGTCTCCCATACCTAATAGAAGTAATAAGGCACACTTCGTTCATTATATATATTTCTTAACGTGTCACCCTAACACGACGTATACTAATCGTGGTCATGTTTATTTAAGGAGGTTTTTTCGTTTCTTGGGGTCACTTGGCTGTTAAACTCACACAGTGAAGACTGCAACCCCACCAATTCTTCTTGAGATTCCACCCATCAGTAGTAAACAGGTGGATAATAATATTGTTCGATATGCCTCAGTTTTTTATTTATCTCCTTAAAGGCATATTTTAGCTTTTTGAAAGGCATGTTTCATAGAAATATACCTCTCCTGCTAGGTCTAGTAATAAAAAACTGTAATCTCTGATAGAGGTTGTTAACATTTAAGCTTTATTATGTCACATTTCAGTATATTTTCTAAATGGACATTTTGGTAAGGAGAAACGCATCTCTTCCTTTCATTAAATAGGTCAATGTCCTGTTAAAACCCGCTCTGGGTTGGGTTCTTTTCGATCCTAAGTTCCCGCTTACATAAATCGAGGTAATGTTGATAAACCACCGATTGTCTGTTATGAATACGAATTCGCCCAGAATCAGTAAATTCATTGAATTTATCGATTAGCCACGAGCAGGGACCTCTGATAGATGGCATCTGGCCGTTGTAGCAAGAACCGTCGCGTGCGAATTGAAAATTAGTTACCTTCTTCTGCTCGATCGAAACTATACGTGTTCAGGGATGAGGCCCTTTCTGAGAAAACCGTTGATATAAAGATCTATGTTCCTCACATTGTTTACATCTTTGAACGGACGTAGTCTAGGTGTTCAGCCTGGGATTCCATCATTTAACTGACAGTAACACGACACAGTACGTTCTTAGAGCATTAGAATTACTCTTGACTCGGGAATAGAAACACTGCATCGCATGTCGATCGGTGATATTGGGCACGACTCCCGTGGTTGGGGTTATTTTATGTAAGATATAATTCACTTTAGTAATATATGTGACATACTATGACATTCAAGACCGACATTAGCTTCCTTGTCATTAATAATACTAAACCACTTTATTACATTTTTACAGTTTGTATGTCAGACATTAGGTCTAGTTTGAAAATATTAATATATAGTTTTAACAGTGATGAAGCTATGATGCCCTAACAGTATATTTTGGCACATATGTCAATTTTATATTAGCGATTAACCTATCGGTTTTAATCATTGAGATATAAAGTTAATAAAGTGTTGCTTTGGTATAAAAAAAACAGCAATTAAAAAAACAGCCATAAATATATGTCTCTTGGAAAGTTAATGTGACGATTCTTACAACTGACATGATCAGATTTGGAAGTGTTACACTTCGGCACCACGACTGTAGGTGATTCGCTTTTTAGAATTTTGTCGCATACTAAGTTAGTGACGGTGTCTCAACATGGAAGATCGCATATACACAAGACATGCATATATATATATATATATATATATATATATATATATATATATAGAAAAGAGAGAGAGAGAGAGAGAGAGAGAGAGGGGGTGGGAGAGAGAGGGAAGGAGAGAAAGAGATAGATGATGATTGATGATGATGGTTGATATTTTACAGTCAGTTTTGTGCACGAGGTAGGCTAAATGGGTCGAGCGTCCTCCAAAGATAATGAAGCGAAGTCAAAGATGAGAGAGAGAGAGAGAGAGAGAGAGAGAGAGAGAGAGAGAGGGGAAGAGAGAGAGCGAGAGAGAGAGAAGCTATGCCAAGATGTTACAGCGGACGGCTCTTCCGGTCAGAGATACCAGATCGTCAAGTTTTCGTACTTTACAAAAATGTTAACCCATCGAGAGAGGACAACTCCGTTGTATTATACACAAAAATATATCTAAATAAACATCAGCACCATAAATAACATCACAAAACGTCGCTCAACATGGTTAAAAAAACGGTAATATCCTACATAAATCATCCCGTTTATTACAGCCATTTCACACCCTGAACAATAGGTTCGTGCCTATTTCTCGCTGAATCTAAACGGCAACGATGCAGGGAAAGGAAGCCTCTGCCGGCGCATCGCCTAATGTGAAGCTAATCGCCAACAAATATGGCACAATGACTATAAAAGGAGGAAGGTTCTGAGTCCATCCCCAAACTCTAAGGTGTTGATGTGTAGCTCATACGTGAGCTTTTGACTCATTTCAGGTTTAACAATCAAAGGTGAAAATTGGGCCATAACAAGAGAAGAACGCAGTGACAATCGAGAAGAACCCAATCAGACAATAGATCATAAATGACTTCTTCCTATCAATAAATTTATCCCAATACAACAAATCTTACGATATATTCATTCAGCCAAGATTTACACAATAATCTTATATACTTAAGAATACATCCGAACATAAATTATATGCTTGCCGGGATGTATTGTAGCCACTGGGCATATCTACCTGCGACATCTCCATTATAATTTGGACAAGACATAGGAATACGTCACAAAATGCCAGGAAAAATACACTGCAGCGGTGGAAGATGAGGGAATCGTGAGCCCGGTGCCTCTCTGGATGGCACCGCAAATACTAACAATTATTAATAAATCTCTTCTTAATCTGATCACTAAATGACTTCATTGTTTTCTTAGCAGTAATATACTGAAAATATAACACAGGTGTGTAGAATATTGTTGTTGTGTCGATCAATATTCGTGACCATTCATATTTTTGGTTCAGTCATCGCTCGGAGTCCGTTTAAAGAAAGCGACCGTGTCTCTAAACCGACCATCAATA
This sequence comes from Paralvinella palmiformis, assembly GCA_025642065.1. Classification (NCBI taxonomy): domain Eukaryota; kingdom Metazoa; phylum Annelida; class Polychaeta; order Terebellida; family Alvinellidae; genus Paralvinella; species Paralvinella palmiformis. The sequence goes on along the minus strand of JAODUP010000540.1, from coordinate 59,974 downwards.
GTTGTCCAATGAGCCCCCGGGGTCGGGCTGATTGGTCTTGTGTTTTGTTAAAACAAGGTTGATTCAAAGGCCACAATAATACAATCAATTGTTTACCTGTAATAAGGGACACAAACAATTTTCTAACGATGAAGCATATATTTGGCAATGTTTTTTTTTTAAATGGGTGAATTGAAAATGAAGGTTTTTTTTATATCATAGATGATGGTATTACTGACTCGGCTAATTATATTATGGTTATTTTTACTACGACCTTTGTCAGATTTGTCTGTTTTCCGTGATCTATTGTTATACCTGAGTCTCCTTATTATTTTTTTTCCATATGATTGTTAACATCAATATCATCACCTCCATCACCGACACCACTACCTCCATCATTATCATCATGATTATCATCATCGCCACTACCACCACTACCATCACAGCCACCTCTATCATCGGCACCTATCATCATTACCATCATCATCATCACTACCACCACTACCATCACAATCACCTCTATCATCCAATTACCATCACTATCAGAATCGTCGTCAGGATCGCCATCATCATCATCATCATCATCATCATTATCACCATCAATCACCATCATCATCATAACCATCATTATCACCATCACCACCACCATCATCATCATCATCACTATCATCATCACCAACAGCATCATCATACTATGCTAATTCCTTTCATTACAAAAATTACATCAGAGTTCAGTGTCGGTTACTCGGTATGACAGCATCATAAATCATGAACCTTTAACACGATTCTTCCATTTCATGATAATAAATGTCAGCACGACGGCTAACAGCCGTCAGTCTAACACCCGACATAGGGCCACTGACGTGATTTATCCCAAAACACATAAAATACGGAGTGGACTGGAAAGGGAAGGGGAAAAACGTCATAAAATGTCACCAAGACCACGGGAGAGCAATATTTCTCTTTGCCAATCAAATGCTGCAACAAATAGAAAACAAAAATGGCAGCCATGTAGTAGCTTTTGTGGGGTAAAGGGTTGGTGAGCATCGCTTTGAATGCTGAACATCGCTTGAGACGTGTTTGTTTGCTCGTGTCCGCGTGCTTCTGTGTACATATGTACCAAATATTGCTCCTCGTCCCACTTTCTTTTAGGTGCATTGGCTCTGATGTTCCGAATGTAGAACCGCCGCCCAGAGACGTGAATGAATGATTGCTTAGTGGCAACGTTTATCTAATTTGGGACGTGTGACTGATTTATAAATAAGCATCAGTCCGAAGCCTTTTACTGTTGAATGAAACAGTGCAAAGTAAGAGACAACTTTCGGGTTCGATATCACAACTTTGAGGTCGACACTAATGCTCTACGGACGATATTATTATTATTATTATTATTAGTAGTAGTAGTAGTAGTATACAGCATTACGTTGCAGAGAGCTAAGCACAGATTGACGATCTACTCACCATTTCAATTGTTGACCTAAATATAATAATAATTTTCCATCATCTACAGCTAAACAAACACTGATTTAGGAGAATATAGTTGGGAGAATATATATATATATATATATATATATATATATATATATATATATATATATATATATATGTAATCATACGAGCATTAGTTTCTCCATATGTATTTCAAATAATCTCTGAGTAACCTTTATGTAGATAAATATCCCATACGTCAGTACATTTCTTGTTATTTAGATGTTTTAAAAAACTTGATGTTATCCTCTAAATGTCATTATTGGATATTAAAGATATCTAAAACAAATCAATCTCTTGTTGTTTACCTGTAATTATTGGTTTGTTCCAGTAAGCTGCTAGACGGGCTACTGGGTCAAGGGCATGCGTACATCCGGGTCCAACAAAACTCATGACATTTTGTAAATATGACATATCTGCTGAATATCCTGAAAGATAAAAACATCCTAATAATATTTTACCAATATATATATATATATATATATATATATATATATATATATATATTTTCGTCAAAATAGTCTATTGTACTCTATTTGTGACTGTATATATCTACATTAAGTACCTTCTACATGTACATATGGTGTTTATACCAATAAGACATCCAGATCAAAGTTCGAATTGAATTAAATGACCTTTATTTGCGGTTTATTTGTCTTGGGAGTCCTGATCCAGAAGTCTGAGATGTGACAAGCAGCAGATATTTCCAACTCTCTACTGTTATAATGATATAATATTGTTTGTTGTCTAACACATTATAATTCAATTTATTATTTGTCAATTCACAGATACAGTCATGTCTCGTCTAACCGGACAGCGACAAACCGATCGGATCACAGTCCGAACGATATTTCAGAGGAATGAACAATGCACACACGCACACACAGAATGACATACATATATACACATACACGCATACACACAGAGACACACACACACACACACACACGCACAAACACATATTAAACTGCTGCTAATATGACAAGGCATGTTATGCTGCGATTGAGATGTTCCTTTTTCTGTGAGTGGAGTTTCCAGGTCGGCGCATTCTAAGAAAATTGATCTAGAGCTGTATATTCCGTGCACTATTTGCGTCTATGGAGGCACGCCGTTTAGGTGCTTGGCCTGGTTATCCAGCATTTAAACGACTGTACGCTCTTAAAGCATTATATGTACTCCTGACTATAGAAACACTGCACCGCATCTCGAGGGGTGGCATTAGACACAGCTCGTGTGGTTGGTGTGTTTTATATAACAAGTTTAGTTGTATATATAATTCACCTTAGTTGTATGTGGGAATAAAATTATCTTTCCTAGGTCCAGTTATGTTTAGTCTGTACTATGACATTCAAGGTTAACTTTAGTCTGCTTGTCATTAATAAAATCCTATATTATAATTATAGTTTGTATAGCAGACATTAGGTCTGATTTGTAAATGTTAACATATAGAACGGCAATTCCGCCATAACGGTCTGCTAAAGCGCCGATATAAATTGTTATAATAGTGACGAGTAGGTCATAGTATTTATTGGATTTGTATGTTTATGAGGTATTTGACCCTCCAGCAAATATCACAAGGTATATTATGCTGCGGTTGAGAAAGTTCCGTTTTCTGTGTGTGGAGACTATATTTCCCGATCCCCGCATTCTAAGAAAAGTTGATCTAGAGCTGTATATTCGGTGCACTATTTGCGTCTTTGGAGGGAATGACTGTAGCAGGTACAATACGCTCTTAAACATTATAAGTACTCCTGACTCAGGAATAGAAACATTGCATCGCATCGCGAGCAGTAGCATTGGACACAGCTCGCGGCTTTGGCTTTGTTGTTCGGGGAGAATCCCCAGGCTGTCGCTTATTCGGCACACCCTCTATGTTGGAGTGGTTGAGAAATTTCCTCCCCCACCACTCACAGGGGAGCAGTACGGAAAGATGGAGCCGAAATACCCTGAGGATGGTCACTGCCAAAGTGTTTTGCGTCCTCAGGGGGTCTTTAACGTCCCCCTTTATTTTAAATAATTCAGTGGAGACGGCAGCACCATTTAACGTGGTCAGCCATTCACGATGTTGTGGATGTTGTGAGCCGAGAAATTAATTTCTGGAAAAGTTTCAACCTCTTACGGGGTTCGAACCTGTGACCGTTGGTACCAAGTGCCGGGTGCATAACCGCTAGGCCACCGGAGCTCACTTCACTACAGCTCGTGCCGTTGGTGTGTTTTATATAACAACTTTAGTTACATATAAAATTCACCTTGGTTGTATGTGGGAATAGAATTATCTTTCCTAGGTCCAGTTATGTCCAGTTTGTACTATGGCATTCAAGATTAGCTCTAATCTGCTTGTCACAAATAACATTTAAGAACTTTATTACTACAATAGTTAGAATAGCAGACATTAGGTCAGGTTTGAAAATGATAACATAGTTTAAACAGTACCGAAGCTATAACGCGCTATTACGATCTGCTTCAGCGCACATGTCAGTCTTTTAATAGCAATTAAGCTAAACAGTTTTAATAGTAGTCGCTTCATGGCGCCTGTCCATTGAAAACACTAATATTTGAAGACAGTGACAATTGAGTTATATAGTTTATATAGTATTGTTTTGAAGAAAGATAAAGCAATTGAAAAATAGCTATAAATAGGTATGCTTAGATAATTAATGCTTAGATCATTAAAACCAAAACCTTAGGACTCTGGCATTGACCACCCTCATGGTATTTCGGCTCCATCTTTCCGATACTGCTCCCCTGTGAGTGGTGGGGGAGGGGATTTCTCAACCACTCCAACATAGAGGCTGTGCCGAATAAGCGACAGTCTGGGGATTCTCCCCGAACAACAAAACAACATTAATCTAAACGTTTTCACTACTGCCGTGATATGACTTTGGGTGTTCTAACCCCAAACTCCACGACTGTAGGTTATTCGCATTTTGATTTTGCTTGGCGGCTTAAGGACTGGTGAGACATTACACATGTCTCAGCAAGAAAAGTCGCCACTCTGGATTCAGTCCCCTGAAGAAACGTCCAGAGTTTGAATTCACGGTTCGAGATTCTCTGTGCCTTATTATACACAGCTAAAATACACACATACACACATACACACACACAAACACATATTAAACTGCTGCTATAATCCGGTTGTTCATATTTCCGTTCCCACACAGTCATCTTGACAACGAAATGCAATTTAAACTTGTTATTTAACGCCGTTCGTTTGTTGTTGCTAATGACAACTGATCGGACTTAATGCCACTCTTAAATATTAGAACCAAATTCAGTGTCGCAAATTTATCGTCTGAGTATTGATATTTCATACGTCACAGATGACTCTATTCAACGATCAGTTAACACCAATTTCCATTAGAAGTTTAAATAACAAGTGACATAAAGTATTAAATCTAAGGATTTTTTTTGTACATTTTCTTCTGAACTAGTTTTTCGTTTATTATTCTGTTCAAATCACATTTGTAGACACGTAGAGAAATTTGAATGATGCTGTAGGCCAAAATTAGAAGTGTTGATGATTATATAGCTTCATTTATCGGTCAATTGTGTGTGCGTGTGTGTGTGTATGCGTGTGCGTGCGTAAAACTGAAATTGATAAGCACTAACATCCGATATTATACCAACTAAATTCAATTTCTAGTACGAGGCTATATCAACAACAGCAAACAAAACAACATATTGATGTAATGTAAATACCATAGAACGGATACAAATAAAACAAAGTGAAAATGTAATAAAGTCCCAAATTCGTGTCGCTCCAGAAATCTCAGGATAAAATACAAATACTATCCGTAGAACAATAGCGATACAATCGGAACATACGGGTATCCAGAACGAAATGTGAAGGCGAAGTCATATCGTAAAATTCATATTTCGTCCCGTTTTATTGGACTTATGAATTAAACACAGAAATTCACGTCAACAAAAACCTCGAGTCCCTATCACGTGACTAGATGTGATATTTATCGACCGGAAGTTAGCCTTCGTTTAATCAGTATAAAACCACACATGGCTTCATATCCTTAACTCTTATATCGGCGAAACGACGGACTACCGAAACATCTAAATACCACAAACCAGACAACAAACAACGTGGACAACATGATCCAGGGTTTACATCATTAAACTGATCCAGATTTAATCCCACCATCACAACCATCAGTTGTGACATTAGGAAGAAAGCGACCTATTTTTTTAAACCAGAATTCTCATCGGTGACCGAGAAGCTAAAAATATAAACATCTTAATCGCTCTCTTCCCGTGTCCCACTTCTCTGTAGCTCTTCCTGTTCTATAAACTAATTGCTTTATGAATTTTTTATCAATAACGTAATTAACTAGTTTTAGGGTGAAATTCTTCAAAATATTCTAACTGCTATAGACAAAAACACATTGGTGTTAATGTTGATTTGGTTTATATTCTAACACAAACTGGGTTCATTGAGTTAGTATTCTCCTTGAGGAAACAAGTTACTTTTAGTTCATATTGTCTGAACTAATAAAAATATGTTCATGCAAGTTATATATATATATATATATATATATATATATATATATATATATATATATATATATATATATATATATATATATATATATATAGAGTAACTGTTCCTTTAAGGGGCGCCTCCGTCTTCTAATGGTAGCGTGTTGGACCACAAAATACTTACTACCATCCGTGTTCGAATCTCGACGTGGGCATTTCTGAAGGGTGTTTCATGTACACAAATGTGGCCGTAAAACACCAATCATCATCATCTTTAAGAAGTCTCAGTATTGTCCTCAATGACGTCATCTTTTCCAAACGATGTAAAAGTTGCAATAACAAAAGGGGGTCATCTTTTGTATCTAAATGTTCAATGAAACAAATTGGTTGAATAAGGCAAGAGCAAAATACAGCGCCATATTTCATTTCTGTAATAATTATATTATTTATTATTTTTATTCACGGCCAGAGGTTCTCGTTGTCCGTTATTCTGAACACGTCATCATAGGTCTGAGGGTGCCAGGATCGAATTCCGCTGTTAAGCGTTCCTGTGTAATGTTTCATGGCCCAATAAAAGGTTTGGGACTAATCATCCTATTCCCCCAGGGTATAGCTCTCAGATCTAATTACCAAATAAGACCACAGCCAAAACTAAACATAATAATTTCTCGCTCACGTCGTCGGCTCCTGTTTTATCAACAAAAGACGTCTAAGAGAAATATTGTTACCTCGCTGGGTTCTCATTAAATTTGTTTAATTTCGTATTATTGTTGTTGTTGTTGTTGTTGTTGTTGTTCTGTGTTAATTACTGAGTTCAGTTCGTTGCGTATCACATTGTCCTTAAGCCGACGATATATAAGTCCTATAAAAAAAATTATACTAGGAAACAATACCTGGTAATCACAACATATTTCGTTTTAAAACGTTTGAATATTATTAAACATGAGATATGATATTTGGTATTTATTTAACTAAAATATTATACACGTCTCTTACGTTTTACTCTTTGACTAACATATATTGGGTATTACTGCACTAAAACTCGATTTATTTATTTAATATGTAAATCTTCAGATACTAAAAGCCGATTAGGCGCAGGATGTAAACAAAATTCCCATCCGTGTCAATATATCGGGTGAGTATTGCGAGTCAGTATTGTGAGTCAGTATCATACTACTATACCAATAAGACGACCAAACCACATTATGTACGCTTCATTATCCGCGAACATCAACGTACTTAAACGGATAAACAAATCATACGATGAGCGGTTATCTCCGATGTCATCTTCTCATCATAAACGCCTAGTTCATCAAGGAGGTAAGAAATTAACCACCTGGAACAGGGACTTCCTCTGATCTTCATTCGCCTAAGACGGGATTGGGAAAGCGAATTAAACTCCGGACACGGGTTAGGAGAGCCAAGTGGAATCCGACTTGACGTTAGGAGACACGAAGCTAGTTGGAGGACGATCGATTGGGATAACGAGATATGTTTGGTTTCGGATCCGCGAAGATCTGTTGTCGTCCTCCTTACGTGACCAACTTCTTCGGTGTCCCCGGTCAATAAATGTCCTCTGTCAAGGACGACCTTCACGGTGCAGTAAGTTCTCGGCTCGCTACCGCTCTGGTTTGGTTAAACGAAGCGTGAGATCGGGTCGGTTTAACCTGGGAGGTTATGGGGTTATGTCGATCTGACAACGGCGAAAATAGGACGAGGTGTGAGTGAGTGAGTGAGTGAGACAGACATTAATTAATTCCCTATTATGACCAAGTAATCTTTCCTTTAATCAATCTTCCTGTTCATTTTAGCGCGCGCACACGTGCGTGCGTGAGTGCGTGCGTCTGGTCTACTCATCAGCCTGTGGGAACCAGCTATTTCGCTTTTCGTACGCGACAAATATGTCACGCCCACAGGAAAGCGGCTACATGCAGGCTATGTACAAAAAGCGGAAGCACGTAAAAACATACCATTTGATACCACAGCTCGCATCAAACAACACGTGCGTGTGGTTCAATGGTGACTTGCTACATACATATCATAAACTATTTTGACACCACAGTTTACATTCAACAGTAATTTTCTGTGGTCCAAAAGAAACCTGTATATAAAGCATTTCGACACCTCAGATGCTGACGTCAGCTTTATTCTGAGTTCGAATAACTAAATAAATCCTACCTATATGAAACATGTATCAATACACGTCCGACTGGTCTGGCGTCGAAGTTCTTCTCTAACCTAAGTGAAAATTTAAGCCTTTTATATACCCGCAGCGTGCTAACAAACATTACAGTTTGTTCATAACAAAGAGAATGTACACTAACTCAGTATGGACTCACTGAAGTGATTTAATTAAAATAAAAACAAAGTAGCAATACCGCACAATGGATTATTACTGGACTAGAACGAAATATCGTCTCAAACCTGAGTAAATACTACGATTTACTCGAACCTAACAGCTAATCCTCATACGTTTCCGTTCATCACTAAGTGAACGTTCATTTACGCCTAATTTAGCGTCCCTAAGTATATGCAGTTAGGCCTATCCACTTGATCTATTTGACCCATGGTCGAGAACAGCGGATTTCAGGCAGATGTCCGATAGGTCGTTTCGCCAGACCACATAGGAGGACAATAACATATATTCTACATTATACATAACAAAGCTAATAGACTCAAAGATGTTGTAATAACGACATAACTTTCTTACATTGGTGCGTGCGTGTGTGCGTGTGCATGTGTGCGTGCGTGCGTGCGTGCGTGTGTGTGTGTATGTGAGTGTATATATATATGTGTGTGTGTGTGTGTGTGTGCGTGTGTGTGTGTTTGTATGTGTGATTATTCAACATCATCATCATCATCGGGGATGTTTCTAAAATAGCTTTCTACGGCTATTGTAAATAAATTGAGCATCATCAAATAAATAAATAAATTCTCTAAAAGATCGGTATATAACGAACAGCTTTGTCGCTGGGGAATAAATCTTTATTTAGGAACATGATCTAAACAATAACAGCGTTAAAGGGCTGGCATTCTTCCTTATTTTCACTTTATCTTCCATAAAATAAAGAAGATAGGCCACGCCTTGACATTTATCTTCCGCGTAAGTTGATAACATCTTGGTATAATTACTGGTCGATGTATCTGCTATCTTTTAAATATAAATTAGTTATTACGGCATTGTTCTAAGGCTACCGGCTACACGTTTGACGTCCATCTTATCGTACAACAGGGACAGGGTGATTAAATAAATAGAAATTAACATTCTCTCTCTCTCTCTCTTCTCTCTCTCTCTCTCTCTCTATATATATATATATATATATATATATATATATATATATCGTCTCTAGGTTGTGTCATCTGACAATCTTCTTTACTTAAGCAGTGAGCTAACGGCTAGATGTGTCAGATGTGACAGGCGGTGAAGCCAAACAAGGCACTCACTCACTCACTCACTCACTCACTCATTCGTGTCGATGTAATCGCGATGCACAATAATTTACCCATCCGACAACTAACTCGTATCAACTCTATACACGACCAACACGTACCATATTGGTACAGCCGGATGGTGGTTCCGAAGCGAGAACTTCCCAGATTTTAGTGCCCCGTCATATGTAACTGAGCCTGCAAACCTCGTCTACCACCTTACCCTGCCCGCCCCTACGTCCCCCACCACGCCCCCGCACCAGTGAAATTTACTCCAGTGAACACCCCCACACACACACACACCAGCTGAACTGGTCTCCTTCACAGGGTTACTATACCTGACCTTCTGAGTAAACAAGGTACATACAGTTAACAGAACGACTGGCATGTGGTAAGGTTATGTGTGGTCACACATCTTGTAGGTGTAAATGTGTTAACTGCCGATAAATGAAACATTGTTAAACTGTTGTCGTGTTTTCATCTGATATCTCCTGGGACCCCTGGAACAGAATTGGTAGAGCAGTATTATTCAAACATCCAGATAAGGGTTTGAATCAAATTACTGGCATCACTCACTCACTTACTCACTCACTTACTCACTCAATAAATCAATTACCCATTCACCAATCCTCCTGAAGTTTTTCAGTTTAGTGCTCACCGCATAAAGGATCAATATAGGTAACTGTTTTAGGTCTTGATGACCTGTTCGACTGAGTGGTTGTCCTTTTCAGTTTCTGAGTTGAGGATCCAGAGTTTCCTGCAAAAGATTGCCGCCTCAGACATCTTCCACCCGTTCCGGCAATATTACTCCGGATTTAATTTTAAACGAACCATCCTAATTTTTGACAATAGACGATGGTTATATATAAAAAGATAAATAACAATATATTAATATCACAAACAACTGATAAAATAATACATAGCCAACATGAATTATACGTTAAGCCAACAATATTGAGGTTGGTTTTGTTGTTCGGGGAGAATCCCCGGCTGTCGCTTAATCAGCAGAGCCTCTATGTTGGAGTGGTTGAGAACCTCCTCCCCACCACTCACAGGGGAGCAGTACGGAAAGATGGAGCCGAAATACCAGAGGGTGGTCACTGCCAGAGTGTTTTACGTCCTCATGGGGTTTTTAACGTCCCCCTTTATTTTAAATAATTCAGTGGAGACGGCAGCGCCATTTAACGTGGTCAGCCACCCACGATGTAGTGAGCCGAGAAATTAATCCCTGGAAAAGTTTCGACCTCTTACGGGGTTCGAACCTGCGACCGTTGGCACCAAGTGCCGGGTGCTTAACCGCTAGGCCAGCGGAGCTCACTGAATATTGAGGTACGCGTGTTTGTTTTTATATAAAGCTAGTATTTTACTATATAATGAAGCTGATTAAAGGATTATGTAACTGTCATGAATCGATACGAAAGTCGTAATTTGAGAGTCGTAATAATAATAATAATAATAATAATAATAATACGTGGCATTTATATAGTGCCCCAACCAGCTAGAAAGCTGCTCTAAGGGGCTGTACAGTATTATTATCCCTGACCCAGATCTATTTCAATCCAGCAGACACCTCAACTCCCAAGGGAGCATACGATGCGTGCTGTCATTACAGGCGCAAAGCGTTACTGCAACCCATCGCCATTACGTCCTTTCAGGTTCTCGTTTCGTCACATGACGTCATTGCAGTCCCGGATGTTCGAACCCACGACCCTTCGTTTACGAGTACTACGCTCTAACAAAATGCCGCATCACGGCTAGACAATATAACAACAGGACACCATTAAATATGTACAATAACAACCTTCTGGCAGTTTGATATATTGCAGTATATTACTGGGAATGTTAAATATTCCTCCTGGAGACAATACAATGACTTTAGCTAGTCTTTAGAAAAGGTTTCCCTACATTGTCAATTACAAGGCAATAATGTTCAGGTTAGTTGCGAGAGTCGCCTCAGTGGATAGTGTATACTACCTCACGTTAACTGGGTAATCGAATTAGTAGAAGTTCAATGTCCTCTAAGGACGTAAAACTCTTTGTAGGTGACCAATATCGATACGTTGCCTCCCCGTTATATGGACACACACACACAGTCGTGTTATATCGCTGCTATTAGTATTAATCTGAATTTATTCTGATTTATGCTTATATTATTCACACATTATTCATACTGTGTATTAATATTTTATTTCTCCACTTTAGGTTTAATCTTTCTTGGCCGTAGTGTGCGACACAAAGCCTGGTTTTGTTTTAATAATAGTTTCTTTTTTATATTTAGATTATCCTCTTGGATTATTTTAGAAATTTGTTTTTTTCTTTCATTTTTCTCTAATTTTACCGGTAATTAATTATACTTACAATTAAATATTTTTTTAAAAATCAGTTTGGAGTTAATTGTTGTTTGAATGAAAGTATAACACCTGTGCCAGCGCCTTAACTATCTTTATAAACACACACACACACACACACACACACACACACACACACACACACACACACACACACACACACACACACACACACACACACACACACATATATATATATATATATATATATATATACAAAGAGAGAGAAAGAGAGAGCGAGAGAGAGAGAGAGAGAGAGAGAGAGAGAGAGAGAGAGAGAGAAATTCGGCTGTGTTAGTGTATGGGTTTAGTTGTTATCGTGTTACGATAACGTTTTGCATGATGTACCCTAAATGAAAGCTGAAACACCCTCTAGATTCAGTTAAACCGGAATCTAAGCCTAGGTTCTGGACATCTATTGCCGATTAAATTATTTTTATTGCTGATATTGTTATTGTTGTTTATAATAATAATAATAATAATAATAATAATAATAATAATAATAATAATAATAATAGTAGTAGTAGTAGTAGTCGTAGTAGTAGCAGCAGTATTCTTATTATTATTATTATTATTATTATCATCATCATAATTAATATAATGTTTTATCCTGATTATTGTGCTATTCAGCTCTCAACTTTGTACCATGTCAAATGTTTAATGTTCTAGAAAGGATGTCGGTTCTGAGATACAAGGACATTACGACCACAATATAGTCATATTGTTGACATACATACGTAGAACATTGTTATAAATAATATATAACTCGGCTAATAAATAGGCTAATTTGTGTTGTCAGTCACGGATTAATGATTGAATTCGATCTATTGATGAAGATTACCTTGAGACAATGTCAGTAGATTTTGTGGTCTACAAAAGGAAGATCAGACTACCGGTAGATCATGAGATGGAGAAGGAGAGTTTTATCAGAGTACAGATAGGTCGTGAGATGAAGAAAAGGTGTTGTAGGTAAATGTTGATGTATCGGTTTATTTGATCGCTAATTAAAGAGTTGGTTAATTAATCTTTCAATTTTTCTTTATCTATATTCCAATCATCTCTCTCTCCCTAAAACTCTCTCTCTTTTATTATATATATATATATATATATATATATATATATATATATATATATATATATATATATATATATATATATTATATATTTAATAATATTTATATATACATATCATTTTTTCTCCTCTCACTCACTCCCCTCTCCCTCCTCCCTTTCCCTTCTCCCTTTATGGTTTGTATGCATACCAAATATAGGATTCTCTCTATTTTGTTGTTCCAAGATTGTCCTTCTCGGGAATCATCAAATATAATGAGTAATTTATAACCCATGATAATCGCCATGGTTCAGTTTCCGTTGTAAATAACTCTTCCTTTTGACAATAGTTCACTCGCCGAAGACGGTATTTCTTTTCACGAACATCACAAGGTAAATAACATCCGCTGGATGGCAAACATCACACGCCTACATCATTCCTCCGTTAGTCCGACCTTCGTTTTCGCTACAAAGTGCATACCTAGAGCAGGTGGAAAATCATTATCGATATTTATAGCGCGCCGCATGGCGACGAAAAGGTGAAATCTAAGACCTGGTCTGATGCGATATGGATCTTCAGGACAGCTATCCCGAACGGTTGAATTACGCGTAACCGGAGACGAGACTGAGAAGTGATGGCTTTGTGTATTCTTCAGGGACTTAATAGGAATTATTGATTCTGTTTAAAGGCAAAGTGGTTATGGTAGATTAGAAAGATGAAATGATCTTAGGCGAGCTACAAGTGACTTATTGATGGCAATAACATGAAGTATGAAAGGATGTGAAAGTTTGGGAAAGGGTTGTTGTTGTTATTGTTGTTTTTTGATGAAATAGAATATATTAAATATGTAGATTAGTAAGTAGATACTACATATATAGATAGATAGATAGATAGATAGATAATTGGGTAGATCGCGCAGTTAGTTAGAGCGTATGACTCGTAAGCGAAGGATCGTGGGTTTGAGGCTCCGGAGTTTTATCTCGTTCACTCAGCCAGAAATGAGATTCTGACAGGAGATCATAGATCCCCCCTCCCCTCCGACCTCGGAAGGGGAATCCATGAGGGTACAGAAGAAAAAGTCAACTACATAAACCATCTGCCAATCATACACAGCTTCTTTTAAAAATCCACTATAAATAAAAATAGATTATTTTCATAAGATGTTTTAAAGATATAACGATATTTCCGTTTTTTAGAGGAATCTGAGGAAAGATCATTTTAAATCATAAAAGTTATTTTATATACAAACGATTTAAGATAGAGAGGTACATCATTTGTTATGTTACTTCACTGTAGAGTGCATTTGAATGGCATCTGTTAATAAGTTACTTTAATAAATTTATATTATTATTATTTTATTATTATTATTATTATTATTATTATTATTATTATTATTATTATTGTTATTATTATTATTACTATTTTATTATTATCATCATCATCATCATCTGATCAGTTTGAAGCGATATTGTGGTGAAAGATCCCTGGACTGCTAATTATGCATCAAAGAAATATTATCAAAAGGTATTTGTTAGGACACCAGCCGAAAACAATACAGTGGCAGCCATTGTATATCCAGAAACATACCTGTAACGGTTCTTGGACAAATTGACCTATATTATGGTTGCTCTATTGATGTGTTTGGTTCGTACTGAAGGATGAAACATATCGTCAGAAAACGCATTTCAAGACAGGAAGTGACATTCAGTTGTCCTGATAATCCAACAACGGAATGTCATGTGGTCTATTATCACGTTATCTGTGCTAGAAATCGAAGTAGAACAACGCCACTATTTGATCAAAGTAGAACTGATCCAGAATACATCCGTCCATCACTGTTTCGGTAATTTGCATATGAAACAGCATATGATCTCTAATTTGTTTGATGAATGGCCATAGTTCATGCAGATACACCAAAAGGGCCTGGTTAGTTGTAACAGTGTACGCTATCCACTGTGCCTCGAGAAGTCCTCCGTAGACAATGGAATATCGAGTAATACTGTTATTGTTGTGATCGTACTATAAACAAACATTGTTCGTTGTGTGGTGCGGAGAAGAAGGAAATATAGATGTTATTTGTTGTTTTGAAATCCATCTGCGCTGTTAAAAGTGTTGCCATAAATCCGTCTGATCATTTTGCCCTACCTAATTAGGTCAGATCAGACAAATCACTATTTGACCCAAATAAACGTTAGGTTGCTTTTCGTTAGCTCTCTATAAACATTTGAAAATTTCCAATGAAAACAAATGTCACGGCGAAACCAGTCTGAATTTTAATCTGTGTGAATTTAAAGCTGTTTTGCTATCGCGTGGTGATATTAGAGGATAAATATGCTGAAATTAGTATATGTCCAAAAGGTGGATATTTTTGTGTGTTGCTGATCGCGTTTAGGTGAGAATTCCTTGGTGTCCAGATGTATCGCGTTGCCGTATAATATGCTCCGGGAGATAGTGGCGTCGGATGGAATATATATAAAAAAGATAGGGAAGGGTACGCGCATACACGCATTCACACACACACACACACACACACACACACCATATATATATATATATATATATATATATATATATATATATATATATATATATAACATATATACACCCAGAAAAGAGGGAGAGAGACCCAGAGAGAGAGAGGGGAGAGAGAGAGAGAGAGAGAGACGCACAGACACACACGCGCGCAGGCACGCACGCACACATGTACGATCCTGGTTGTATAAATGTGGATGTGCGTGTGTATCATTTTCAAGAGCAGGTAGCCTAAAATGTGCAACATTATACAATACGGTTTCAAATGATATACAAATATGAGACAACTGGATATAAATATAATATAAATACCTGATGCTAACTATATTCAGAAAATTAAAAACTATGATTGGTGACATTAGTCGGAACTACTCAATATTTTAGATGTATAATTATAAGAAATCTAAGGAAATAAGTTGATTTAGTTGATATACCGATATCTGACAATGTTGGAATTTGTCTATAATAGTAATAATAATAATAATAATAATAATAATAATAATAATAATAATAATAAGAGTAATTAATAAAGTCTAAAATGGATGATGAGATATGCAAGACTAGTCTAAGCTCTTATAATTTCTTGACTGGACTATGGCAATCCATTGTTAAATAATCTCTCTCTCTCTCTCTCTCTCTCTCACACACACACACACACTCTCTTCTCTCATTTCTCTCTCTCTCTCTCTCTCTCTCTCTCTCTCTCTCTCTCTCTCTCTCTCTCTCTCTCTCTCTCTCTCTCTCTCTCTCTCTCTCTCTCTCTCTCTCTCTCTCTCTCTCTCACTCACTCACTCAGTCTATCTCTTTATTTCTCTCTCTGACAAACCGCCATGTTTGGAGAGAAATCCTTGTTGCTAAACCAAATAAATATTTAGTAAGGTTCTTAAACCCACTTGTTTATATTTATTAAAACAAAATGTCGACATTATATGAGCTAGAACTTGGTTTAATTCTGTTTTCCGTGTAAAGCGCTTTAGGAACATTCAAGTTGATTAAAGTGCTATATAAAATGCTATTATTATATTATTATTATTATTATTAATTATTATTATTATTATTATTATTATTAGCAGAAGATACTCAAAGGAGTATCAAATGTCATACAAAAAAAAAAAAAATACATACATCTATATTTTATAAATCAGGAGAACAAACATAAATGCGATTCAACAGAAAGTACATCAAGTCTAGAGCACGATCAGCCATCTCTCGGTCCAGTTCCGGATCGAGAGCTCACATCATTCCATCGTATTTGTGGTCTGTCCGTATACGGTACACTTCGCCCGGAATATTTAGTAGCATAGTTTTCGGGTTGTGATGGATATTCAAATTATGTTAAGCATTCGGCTTCTTTCTAGCATTTTGTATCCTGACTCGTCCTTTGCGTATGTGGGCTGGATCGCGATGTTCAATTTTGTTTATTTATACGTGTGTGTGGGGGGGGGTTCAGAATTTGTTGGGTTGCAGAGAGCTCCGCGCCCTTCTAGTGATGACGCTGTCCGTGTTGCCAACGCGCTGCAGTTGGTGAAAACTGTGCTGCAAACGTCTACGTCGTGGGATCGAATCCACGTATCGTTCATGTCAGTGGGATGTTGCATGCATCAATAAAAGGCTACAAACAAATACGCCAATTCCCACCGGAGTAGATCCTCGGCCATAGTTGTCCAGTGCAGCCGGACTGAGTCTAAACAATGTTGTCACTCACTCACCCATTGTTACATCGGGTAGCATCATCCATATCATAGTTAATTATTGAACTATATATTTACGAATTGTCATCTTTAAGTCCCTGATAACGCGACGTAAATAATAAAATAAAATTATTGTTTTTGTAAGTCAATGAAATGCGCATCAATGTTCAAGAACTGTACATATGGAGGGACTTCAATAGCTTGATTTTAGCACTGTGCCAAATATTCGACTAACGTTGAACTGCAACGTAGGAAAGTACAGCTGGAACGATGGACCAATGGTTGGGTGGATTAGTGGGTGGCTGGCTCGAAGGCTGTTCGGATTTGTCGGTATGCGGATATAGGTATATGGATGAATGGGTGATTGGTGGTTGGATAGACGGATGCGTGCATGGATGCATGCATACATTCATGTATGCATCCGTCAAAGCGTGGATGGATTGATCGATGGATTGATCGATGTATCATTCAAATAATTGATCGATTTATCAGCCTATTAATCGATCGGTGGGTATATATATATATATATATATATATATATATATATGAAGAAACGAGGAGACAAAAAAGATAGAGATACGATGATTCAAGGAGACAAAACCTATAAATATCATAAACGTAAATACGTCATATCCGCCAGACCGATACATCATCTTACATTGTGTTAAAACAACACAAACAATGAATACATCAAAGAGATGTGAAACATCAATCTGAAGGTCATAGATAATGGAATGATTTCTCGGAAAGGATCTCCTTTCTCGGAAAGTTTAATTGTCCTCGATTAATGCGTCGTTTTAATTATCCTAGCCGAACCTTTTCACCTCCGGGTAGGACTCAGGGGTTGGGATACTCGGGGTGTGTCTGTCGATGGTCAATGTGAACTCTCCCAGGTGTTTGTTGCTGATGAGGGCGCGCCAAGGTGATGGAGAATTGCCTGGTTAGTGCGTGTTAGGTCTGATTAGGGCACGTCTCTTGTTACCTGGAACATCGATCCTGATTACATGGAATAATGTCATTATTTACGAAACACGTACACATACACGCTCGCACGCGTACATACACCCTACTGCCTATGGCTTTATAAGGAAAATGTAGAATATAGATCTATAGGTGCATAGGATATATATTAATTATTACGTTCATCTATTTTTACCGTATATATATATATATATATGCATCAAATAACCTCATACTCCAGACATTTGTTGCAGTCCATGGTTTCTCAAAATATTATGTGCTTCATATAATAACATTTATTTGACCTAATTAATCTCTATTTCATATAATATAGTCTTATAATTGATTAATAAATAAATATAATATCATAAATATATTCTACGATTTGTAATATGACGTGTCTGTTGTTATAATTATTTGAACAATATTTGTAGTTAAAATAATTGTGATACAAGATTTATTTATTCATCGTAATTACCGCTTACGACCAACTTCATCAGTGGATTGGAATGGGGTCAATTAGTGCTTGTTCAACCAATACCGAGACTTTAAACAGAAGATTAGATATTTAATAGAATGAATTGATTTATGTTGATATTTATCAGCTTGTAAATAGATAAGATAAATATAATGGCGTGCCTTATTTACATTTAATAGTTGAACTATTTGAACTTGTTTTAATATATGCGTTTATTTGTTCACAAGTTGATCGCAGTTCAGACATCTATATCTACTTTGGTCATTTATCTTCACTTTATTCACGCAGATTCTTTTCCGAGCTGAATATTTAGATAATCCTTGTATATATTTTCTCTAATAATGCTAATATTTCGATATGCAAATGCCAATCAGTGAATCGCGTTTTAATATTTTGAGTTACAAAAACCATCAACATTGAATAAAGATGGAAGCCAAAACCGGTCGTAGATTTGTTTGACCACAATCAGGTCATAAGTTAAAGGGACAGACAGAAAACAGAGTACATTTTGTTCTGTTGATACTAAACAATATGAAACAATAAATCAGATATAAAATGATATCGCCATAACGTTTGACAAAATATAAATAGAGAAATAAAATCAAAGCCTTGGCCTACCATCTTTAAACGAAATCGTATTGGTAACAACCAACTTCGAGATTGTAAATTTACACAGTTGCACGTATGCGCGCGTATGCACGTGTATATCTAAGTGCGTGCAAGCGAACCTGAACAAAACGAATTCAGCTGATACGTTTTCTAATCGTTGGGTAATTTATCAAAGAATCAGTTCATCGATGCAATGTGTGCCAATAAAAAGGCTGACCTTGCTCTTGCCAGAGGCGTCTACTTGTGCCATTATGTGGGCAGATGTAAGATGAGGCGTTAATGACTCACCGATGACCTGACAGTGACTCTTTATCTATTGGTTGTTTTTGTTCTGTTCCGGTTATCGGACACAAACATATTTGGGTGCCTGTGAACAAAATCGGCGAGTTGGCCTGATAATAGATCGGCCAGCGTTGGATTGGGCACTGGGATCGGTGTTCGATTTGGTGACCCGTAATCACAAGATAAGTCAGATAGTCAGTGAGTTAGCTGGGTGACGGTGAGGTCAAATAAAATTAATTAGTGGGTTAAAACATAATGAATATGAACTCTCATATTATATATATATATATATATATATATATATATATATATATATATATATACAAGATGATCTCATGTAATAGTAGATGTTCTTTTCAGCTTTAGAGAGGTAATTTCAGTAGGACATAACCTTTTAGAGTTGTGACTTGCGAAGTATTTCTGGCAAACTTTTGAATCTGTTAACGTACATATACAAAAAAAAATAGGAGAGAGAGGACATGGGGAGTGAAAGGGAGTGAGTAAGTCTTGTATAGATAGATAGATAGATAGATAGATAGAGAGAGAGAGAGAGAGAGAGAGAGAGAGAGAGAGAGAGAGCTCTGCGATGTAATCCCACCCATAAGAAAAAAACAGCAGACACGGACATTTCCATTGGCTATAATTAATTCCTACCGAGATTAGAAGTGTTTCGTGATAATTGTTGATGTCAAACCTTCCTGCAGCTCTGATGACATGCCAATTTCCGGAGGGAAAGCATCCTGACTGATACCTGTGATAGACATCCTTCCTGGAGCGAGTCTGGAAAGTTGACCAATGGTTTTCCAGACTACTCTCTCGTATTTACTGAGAGGTAACAGCTCAGAGTCGTACAATACTTGAGTATGTTAAAAGTAATACTTTGTTGGCCAATAGTCCTTTCCAATGATTATTATGACAATTACTTTTAGCGGCATTATTTTTCACTCTATCAATTATATCTTGCAAGTTGTGTGTGTGTGTGTGTGTGTATGTGTGTGGTTTTGTGTGTGTGTGTGTGTGTGTGTGTTGTGTGTGTGTGTGTGTGTTTTAGCTGTGTATGGCGGTATACACATAACCGGGCAAAACCATACTAAAATGCACGTAAGTTGTTCATGTCAATACACAACTCTCTCTGCTAAACAGACGGAAAATAATATCCATTATGGGCGCCTCCGTGGTCTAGCTGGTAGCACGTTGGATCACAGATCACGACCACTTGAGTTCAAATCTCGGCATGTGCATATCTGAAGGGTGTTTCATCTTTGACTTCGCTTCATTACCTTTGGAAGTCACTCGGTCCCCGTTTAGCCTACCATGTGCACAAAAATTGGCCGTAAAACATCAATCATCGTCATCACCGATGTAATATTATTGAATATGTTTAGGTCATTTTGCTTATGATGAGTTATATTAAATTTTTCACTTTTTAGGCAAATAAAATAAACAAACGAGCCAACTAAACACATCAGCTAATTCGCTGCTTTCACGGTGTTTCACTGCAGGAATATTTATAAAGGAAATCACGAGACGTAATACAGTTAAATCCCGACAAAGAACGTTTTCCTCCAACTCTTAAATAATTTAATTTGCTGAACTACGGTGAAGATGCTGCGAAGTTCGTATAACCGATTCCGGACGCTACCGTCGAGCTCTTGCACCGGTTGCAAAAATCAGTGTCTGAAGATGTTTCAACGTTAGCTTCGTATGAGACCGTCGAAAGATTGCTCTGCTCGTATTTAGCATAGCATGCGTACAGAATTAGCTTAAATGATAAAATATTTTGGTTGAGAAATTCGGAACAAAAAAACTGCAATTATCATCAAAAGAAAAGAGACACCCATTAACGGTACTCGTACATTTAGCACAATACAGTCACAGTACAGTCATAATACATTCATAATACAGTCTTATGTTGGCTTAAATCTCCGTAAAACTGGTGACTGTAATAGTCCAAACTGGAATTAATCTGTTATTAATCCCCTTTATAATAAAGATGGTGACTTCGAACCGAGGATCTTCCAGTGTCGTAGCCGAATTTTACAAATCAGTTCAACTGTAGATTACTCACTCACTCACTCACTCACTCACTCACTCAATTTTTGTCAAATGGATCTGTTGCCCGTATGGACGATGAAGCTACATTATGGTAGTGAGCTTTTTAAGTCGGTGACATTGAACTTGATTGCGCAGTTTTCTCTAACGAGAAAACACGCGCTTTAACATAAACAGAGCAAATCTCTGGAAAACTAATAAACAAAAAATACACAAACAAACAAAACTAACCTGGAGCGCTGGTCGCATTACATCCTCCAGTAACAGCCTTTTTAATGGTCACCAAACGATAACTGTCGTTAAGGATGTTAGAGTTAACTTCTTCTACGGCTAAGTCAATGGCGGCTCCGCTACGTAACATGTCATCAGGCGAGTCACTTCCCCTCTCTAAAATGATGCCGACGTACAACGGGGTGACGTCGGCGTCAACGATGACGTAACATCCGGCCAGCAGAAGGCCAAATAACCACGTGTGACCGCGACGCTCGTTGACCATTTTCGCGAAATCGAATTTAGAGCGAGCAAGAAATTACGACATCGTGTCAAGCGTAAGTATTCCGTCGACGCCTCGGGCAGTAAGTACTATTTGCCACAATGTTCGTGTCGTACCCGTCATGACGAGGTGTTACTTTAAGCTGTATGTCGGCTGTCGGCCGTGTCTCCGCGTTCTTAGAGGGATTACACGCCGTCAGAAGATACACAACCCGACAACGGGTGGGCATAAATCGATCGGTTGCCGACAATAGAGAAATTGTTTACGTCGTGCGGTGTGGTCCTTCACTGGTCCAAACACTGAGGGAATAGAGATGTATTAGTTAGATAATGGCTTTGTGGGATACTAATGTTCGTTGTATGTTAATGTATCACAGGGTTCTGGGAGTGAAATTGTCCGTTCTGTAATTAAACTCAGGGGATTAATTACTCCGTTGTGGCGTAAATTAAATTAAACTATGAATCAAGTATCAGAGAAGGGTATAGACCATTTGAGTTACGTAACCCTGGTCCAAATAGTTTTGTCAGTGCTAAACGTAAGATGATCAAGGCCAAATGTTTATTTAGGTCAATTACCAGGCCTGATTCGATGCGATACACGCACACGCGCGCGCGCACACACACACACGCACGCACATTACGGCGCCTCCGTGGTATAATTAGTAGGGAGCTGGAGGGTGTTTCATCTTTGACTTGGCTTCATTACCTTTGGAGGTCGCTCGGCCCGTTTAGCCTACCATGTGCACAAAAGTGGCCATAAAACACCAATCATCATCATCAAACACACACACACACACACACACACACACACACACGTACACACACACATATCTAACTCATTAAACCATTTCAGCTCTATACAGTCAGGATACGTCCTTCAAGAGCACGATCCCATGGACACTACAACAATATTTGACACTAAATTTTAATACGCAATTTTTATCACACTCTCTCTATCCACAGATAAAATGTGATGATCGATCTCATCACACTCAGACGCCATCATATCAAACATAAAACACTTCTAAAAATGGGTCAAGTAGACCGACTAATTGAATATCGAATATTAATTTATCTCATATAACAAAATAGAGCAAATCTGTTGTTAGTATAGGACCACAACCCCCCCCCCACCTCACCTCGCTATTCAATAACTTCCTGGTTTATGTCTTAAATCAAAACTTTAAATAAATACAAAATTAGCAATAACTCATTTTCTCATAACTCATAACCTATTTTCGATTGTTCATATTTGGGATACCATCCGGTTTACTGCATGTGTGTGTATGTGTCTTTGTGTCTGTGAGTGTGTGTGCGTGAGTGTGTGTGCAATCATGTTCGTTATATTTTGCTATACATGATCATCAAAGGCCGACTGCCCAATAAACTATCTAATAATAATAATAATAATAATAGTCTGGAGATAGTTTTCACGTGTTTTTCCGGAATATTACTGTTTTTCTTCTAGAATACTTCGTGCCTTAAAGCTGTCCCGAACTAGACTAGGCCGCACATTACTCGACAACAGCACGACAGGTACCTCGTTAATAGGGTCAACAATCCGCGGTATAGTTGCTGCATTCTGGCCCATTTAGAGATCGATACATCCGCCATTTCCGTTGATGGTCTATTAAGGCAGACGTAAGTGTACGAAACTGCTGCCATATTGCTGGAAAACGTGCGAAATTCGGTCCGTTGGCGGGTTATTTGGCTGATGGTGCGGGGAAGTTGTTCATACAGCAGCTTTCAACTTAATCTGCCATCAGTGTAAATGATAATCACCTCAGCTGATCAGATGACATATTGAGGATTAAGTTTGGGGTGATTTTAAATTTATATTCAGTTGACGCTGATGATATCGTGTAACCTCTCTGAAGTATATTTCTCTGTTTCAATATAATGATTCATATTATGACGAAAAGAAATATCATTTAGGGAAACATATAATTTATTTTACTTAGCTAGTACCTCAATTGTAACACAAAATATATCTATATAAATAAAAGAGAATATGTGTGTGTGTGTGTCATTGCGCGCGCGCGCGTCGTGTGTGTGTGTGTGTGTGTGTGTGTGTGTGTGATGACTGATGCTTTACGGCCACGTTTGTGCACATGATAGACTAAATGTACCGAGCCACCTCCAAAGGTAATGAAGCTAAGTCAAAGATGAAACACTCTTCAGATATGCCCACACCGAGATTCGAAGTCAGGTAGTAGTGATCTGTGCTGTGCAAACTATTTTGGCAAAAGTCATAAGCGGGGATATGATAAATATGATATTAGTTGGGACTATGACGGGGACTATGATGTCAGCGATGACCATTGTGTTGACAACATCCATCACACGTGATGTCCACAATGTGGCGGCGTCCTTCACCTCGCCTGTGGACTTTAAGGTTTGTATTGATATCATTTAAATACGCTCCATTAATATGGTTATTTAATCTCGTGTCATGGTGTCTTTGATATACGATCACAATTGGCTGTAAAGGTTTGCTTACGTTCGGATGATACATCTTTCATGATTAAAGTCTGGTGGTAAGATGATTATGTGTCATGGCTATGATAAATGACAATTACTAGGAACAGTATTTCGAATGTAATTAACAAAAATAACATAATTCTGGATTTTTCGGTGTCCACTAATTTCAGAGGCCAGGTATCTTGTATCATAAAAGAATACCTCTTTGCAGTTGAACGGATATAAATTTATTTAACTCGTAAACGCGGCTTCATATTATATAATAAATCTGTTGTTGTAGGCATCAGAACAAAACAAGTACCAAAATGGCGTTTATTTCAACGGAATGATAGAGACAGAAAGTATATCGATCAAATTTAGTTTATATGTTCATTATCAATTTTAATGTTACTATCTCGCATGTCGGAAATAGCTTTGCCTCTGCACTCTCAGTCTTTTGCAATAATAACAACAATGTACGCAAATCAAGTCAAAGGACAGGGTTTTTTTGTTGTGGACAACGTGCTACATGAATATAAAATACTGTTTCCATCAACTACTAAATCCCATACAATGTTATAGGTATATTTGTTCCATAACTTCAGAAGACATCACCACCTTCCCTCCAATACGTTATCACGGAGTGTCCATTGGTATAAGGTTATTGTTCCATATCCATCATAGACATATTTGAGCCGTTTACAGAGACTGATATCAGACAGTTGCTGAGGATGTCCTAGCGCATCTTCTGTTTTGTGTATGACCTTGGGCCTACGTGGTTTGCTAGAGAATGGCAGAATCTACTGATTGGTCCGACTATAAGCATAAATTATCCGTAATTACATAACTATCATACCATTGGTGATTGATGTCTTACGGCCACGTTTGTGCACGTGGTAGGATAAATGGGCGGAGCGA
Source organism: Paralvinella palmiformis (assembly GCA_025642065.1). Classification (NCBI taxonomy): domain Eukaryota; kingdom Metazoa; phylum Annelida; class Polychaeta; order Terebellida; family Alvinellidae; genus Paralvinella; species Paralvinella palmiformis. The sequence continues at coordinate 34,717 of JAODUP010000540.1, read as the reverse complement.
CCTCCAAATGTAATGAAATGAAGTCAGAGATGAAATACCCTTCAAGTATCCCGACGCTGATATTCGAACTCAGTTGGGTCTGTGGGCCAACGCGCTACCAGCTAGACCACGGAGGCGCCCTAATGATCATACAAACAGTTCCCATTGCAACAAACACTCGAAAATGTAACCAAAACACTCCCGGTGTCGTTAACAATGGGTTGGCTACGTCATTTTACGGCGAAGTTATGAATTAACCAATCATAATGCACCTACATATCCACGTATTAATTTGTTGATCAATCAGTTCTCAAATCATCCAATCAAATAATAATACTGCAGGTTTTGTGGAACGGACTGCTGAAGAAATCTAGAAGAAGGGTTAATTTATGATCGCCTGTTTTGTAGATTAATAATATAAATGCTTCAACATTTTAAACAAAGTTTTAAGTTGACCTCATTTTAACAGTTTTACCGTACGACTCCTATAAAATGTCTCTTTCTATTAAAAGCCCTTTATGCTGTCTTAATTGTTAGTATTAATATTATTAATAAAATTATATAATCAGAGAGGGCTGGAAAGGGAGATCTTTTGTTCTTAAAGCCAGGTTCTGTTTATATTACGTTCTTGTCGTAGTTTAGCAATAATTTCTGAAGATGCCACCTGGTGTCGGTTAGGCATAGATAAGATCCAGAACAACTCTTACTATGGCACGTAATATGACCCCAGAATACAACGATTATCATTATCTCTAATGGCCGACACTTAATATAATAAGAGGAGAATGGTGCTGTATCCGGATTGTAGAGACAGTGGCGACATCATCGATTGGACTCACACACGAGACGACATCTTGGCAAATATATTTTAAAATTTGAGAAGGAAGTTAGCTAATGTTGTAAAAATAACGGCGTCATTTTTATCTATAATCAATACGTTAGGAAGCCTCTCATACAACGATGGTAGATGATTGTGTATATGTCGTATATATTTTATATGTGAACAGATGATGATGATAATGATGATGATGATGATCATGATGATGATTGGTTTTTCAAGAGCACTTTTGTGCACATGGTAGACTAAATGGGCCGAGCGACTTCCAAAGGTAATGAAGCGAAGTCAAAGATGAAACACCCTTCAGATATGCCCACACTGAGATTCGAACTCAGGTGGTAGTTAACATGTGGTTCAAGGCGCTACCAATTAAACCACGGAGGGGCCCTTTATATGTGAACAGGTAATACTGAATAATTGTTTTGATTGATTGATTGATTGATTGATTGATTGATTGATTGATTGATTGATTGATCCATTCATTCATTCATTCATTCATTCACCCATCCATTCATTCATTGACGTTTTATTAGTGATATCAATCGAGATCTCAGAATATTAAACAAATTGTTAGACAGTATTATTCTTAAAATGAAAAGTAAAATATCATTGATGCTAGATAGATTATTGTACGTGTGTGTGTGCATATGTATATATATATATATATATATATTGTGTGTGTGTGTGTGTGTGTGTGTGTGTGTGTGTGTGTGTGTGTGTGTGTGTGTGTGTGTGTGTGTGTGTGTGTGTGTGTGTGTGTGTGTGTGTGTGTGTACGTGTGCGTGTGTTTGATTATATTCTTCTATATCAATATTCCGTTGTTATATTAGTCGGTATGGGTTTCTAGTCGAACAGAGATATTAAAATATTCAGTTAATAATTGGTTAATAATTTACGTAGATATTACTCCATGTTTTTGATAGAAAGATATATTTGTTTGACCAAACTTGGCCCATTTCTGGTATAGAGAAGAGACTTTTAATTTATAAGTAATGTTTTAATAGTAACATTAATAATAATAATAATAATAATAATAATAATAATAATAATAATACAGTTTTGTTATCAGGGATCATTCAAGGATGTTGACGGTCAAAGTACATGTTGACAGTCAGTAAACAGCTGGGAATTAATGAAGCTAATTATCAAAACTAAAAGTCATACAGATAACAATTTTTATATATTCCAGTATTTTACTAGACTCTACAACTTCGCAATAAAATTGTGTATTAGTAACAAAAATAGCTACAGTAAGATGATGCTGATGATGATGATGATGATGATGATTGGTGTTTTACGGCCACGTTTGTGCACAAGGTAGACTAAATGGGCCGCGCGACCTCCAAAGGTAATGAAGCGAAGTCAAAGATTAAACACTCTTTAGATATGCCCACACCGAGATTCGAACTCAGGTGGTAGTGATCTGTGGGCCAGCGCACTACCAACTAGACCACGGAGGTGCCCTCTACTGTAAGAAGAACAACAATAACATTAGTCAATTAGTCGATTACGGGCACCCCGATGAGTGGTTAAAGCATTGCGTCACAAAGCTCCAGGTTGTGGGGTCGAATCCCACTAGTACCTATATTTGTACATCCCAGGTGTGATCAGCGCCGATACTAAACAACTCAACTAAACCCAACTCACTTATTCCTTTAAATTCTACCCAAAAATAGACAATTGTTCATTGATTCTTAACATTTAAACGTATTATCTAGGGAGTGTACAGATTCTGTTATTTGATTAATTCTTCTACCAGTTACTTAAGTAAGGCTAGAAGGTAAAACCCGACTTCGTGTAATAATTATCAGTCATATTTTGTTACCTGATTATTAATTTACGGCTATAGTACATCAATAATATTTAGATATTTTTCCTATTCGCCCTCGGTTACATTAGGGTAATATAATTATATTGACTGTCTCCTGTAAGTCAATTAACAGGTGATAACGTGCACCGGCAAACGTGGCGTATTTATCATCGATTCATAACTACTGGTAGGTAGAGTTGATAGAGTTGGTAAACATTTGTTGACGATTCTGGTTTCGAGTTCCGCTGCCGCCGTTAGAATTTTGGATGATGCAAGTCTCACCCGGCCAGCGAGCCTCATTTCTTTCAACGAACTGTCAATGTCTGATCTAATTCTGATGATGAACCCGGGTGTCAGTCACTTTCGACATTGTACTCTACTGTTAGCGAGTTTGTTGAACATTTCCCTCGGCCATACGTCACAGCCTCGGGGTAAAACAAAGCACTCACTCACTCACATCACTTTCGATCGTACCTTGTTGACAACCGTCTTATTAAACGAACAGATACTAAACTTGATAACTTCGTTAACCTAATATTCCATAATTTTTCACAAACATCGGCTAAATGTGAATAATATCACGTGTACTCTGCAATATGATCGATAGTAAAGGCACGGGGGACCATTTCGATTTGCCAAAACACCACGAATAACGCTTTCATTAACCGACTGGTCGTTTTTAACGAACGCGACTTGATTAATTAATCGGTTGACATTATTTGAGAAAGATATTAGATGATCCCTGATAACGGATATCAACCCTGAGGTTATACACGAGTACGGACATCTTTTCGTGGAATAAGTCCAGAATAATTATAATGAGGTCAGATTAAGGAATCTATTTAGGGAGATGTCCCCATTATTAATTATATGACTTCATCTTTCGCAGTAGCATGACAATACGGTACGCAGCAGTTAGTTTTTGGCATGATTATAACAGATCCAGAAGATTGATGTTTAAACTTAAAATGGCGGGATTATCATGGTATTATCGCTCAGCAATAAATCCCACAATGCAAAGCGCGCCTGGTTTGTTTTGGTTTCTGACGTCATCGTGCTTCAGACTTATTGGTTAGTCGATAAATTTGTCCAACCGGAGGCGCTCATTTGTTTACTAACAAACTAACTTAATTTTGGACAGACGCTATGTACAATAAAATAAATTATATAACCAAATTATGAAATACATGGTCGCATTAGATTTACTACAATATTATTAAACCGTATTGTGACATATACTGTAGGATACTATGATAAACTAAAGAATAATATGACAATAATTATTACTATTAGAGCATCTTATTAGAGTAATTTATACAGATTATAAATATGATTTTTTAAGTAGGTCGGTTTCCATAACTTTATAAAATATTTCTTGATTTGATGCATATTTAATGTGATTAGGCAACTTATTCTAGAGTCTCCAGTCAACTGTTCGGAAAGCTAACTTTGTTTAAATCGTTGTGTAGCTGTTTGGCACACACTTAGTGATGATCTCAGCAGTCTCACTGGTGTGTACAATGGGTCAGAAACCTTAGATACAGTTGTCCGGTTGTACTCGGTAATTTTTATCTGTGAAACAAGATCTTGTACAGTGATCTGAAACGCATAGGAGGAAGCCATTGCAACTGGAACAAAACTGGTGTTACGTGTTCCCATTTACGAGTGCACATTACCTATTGTTGAACACAGTTCTGTACTCGCGGTAGGCGATTTCTCCGAGAGACGTGCTTATTATATAACAATGTATCGTCAAAGTTCAGTCTTCGAACTAAAGGTTTAGGTTTCGAACTAAAATCTCGCCTGATTTTTCGTTTACGTCATTAGGAAAAAGTCCCGTGTTCCTTATTTGATAACAGCAGCACTGTGCACATAATACCTACCAGCCTCTGCCTTGCAAATATACTACTAAATCGTCTTACAGGCAAGAAATAATTTATATAACTGGATGTTATTTTAATACAAATATTCTCAGTCTTCTTTGCATGTTGCTTTGATGAAAACACAATAAGTTTAGACATTTCTTTGAATATCAGCATGTTACTGCTCATCCAGATACTTATGTCTGTAAACTAAACTTCAATTCAATACGACATAATATCGTCCCAATTATCATCTTGGCTTAAAGTCAGGTACACCTGACTATCATCGGCATAACAATAATAATTAATGTTATGGCGTTTAATAATTTCACGAACAGGTTTAATATGAATGTATAAATTCTTTGACTCTAAAATAGATTCCTGCGGTACATCAAAATCAAGACCCTCATCTTGCGATGTTTTATCCGCGACTGAAATACGTTGAGGTCAGTTGGTTCGACTATCCCCAGGTTAATTCCTTTTCTTTGATCCTATCACGAGTATTCTAAACTCTTCGGTAGTATACGTATTACTTTAACCTGTGCGATATTTCATCCTTCATCATCCCATTCTCCTAGTTTATGGATACCCTCTCTGCCATGTCAGTCAGACTAAGTCAGTCAAACAGACAGACAGTCAGTCAGTCAGTCCGTCATTGCTACTTTATAAAATGATAGTAAAGTGTGGTATTCAACATTGTAAACCATAGTACAATAATATTCACTGCACATAACAAAGACTTAAGATGTGGTATTCGTAGTAAATCGTACTAAAATTATAGTCCAGTATATTGGTAAATTTAATTTATTATTTATGGATATAATAATATGGTAAATTGCACTTTATTTACCAATATTATTATCTATGATCTGATGGATAATAATATTGTTAAATTACACTTTATTTGCGCCTTTCACTGTTTCAGTCAATCCTTACACTGACACTAATTATAAAAATTTGACTCGCAGATTGTCATTTCGAATTAAAACAACCCAACGCTTTCTCAGCGTTTCATCCCGCGGCCAACACATGCCAACTTGAATGTTTATATTGCTTACTAGTGGCATGACGATACGGTACGCAGGAGTTAGTTTTTGGCATGATTATAACAGATCCGGAACATTGACGTTTAAGGTTAAAATGGAAGGATTATCACGGCATTATCGCTCAGCGGACACCCTATAAATCCCACAATGCAATGCGCGTCTGGTTTGTTTTGGTTTTTGACGCCATCGTGCAATGGATCTATTATGTAGAGAATCACTTTAAGCAAGTCGTAAAAACCTGAAGAGTTCTTGCTTTGCCGCCACTTTTGTGCACAGGGTGGATTAAATAGGTCGAGTGACATCGAAAAATAATATGGCGAAGCTAAAAATGAAACGTCCTTCAGGGATAGCCCAGTCTAGATTTGAACACAAGAGCTAGAGGCCGGTGGCCAATCCCATGTTATTAGACTGTGGAGGTGTCTTTAAACAAGTCGGGTTTCAATCGATTATTTCAGTGTATATACTTTTACGATTTGAGAAAGTCGTAAATGTATACCATAATTATATGAAGAGTGTATGTATTTTTGAACAATTGAATTTCAAGTTATATTTTAAACACACACACACACACACACACACAATATATATATATATATATATATATATATATATACTCTGAAATCAGTGTCAAGACAGCACCTTTGTTTAGATGATCCTCTAAGTTTTGTATTTTTTGAATACGTTTACGTTCAATATTCAAAGTCGGCCACCTTCTGCCAGAATAAACAAATCTATACATGAGATGGGCACCTCAGCTAGTCTTGTGAACGGAACATCATTATGATCAATGTGACACGTTATGATGATTCGCAGTCGAGTCATTAGACAGAAGGCGTATCAGATGATGATGATGATTGATGTTTTACGCCCAGTTTTGTGCGCGTGGTAGGCTAAATGGGCCGAGCGACCTCCAAATGTAATGAAGCGATGTCAAGGATGAAACACCCTTCAGATATGCCCACAACGAGATTCGAACTCAGGTGGTAGTGATCTGTGGTCCAACACGCTAACGCTAGACCACGGAGGCGCGCGCCCCCTGGAAGGCGCATCAAGCATTTGTGACTATTTGTTACAAACATTTTGTTTAGACAAAGCATTGTTGGATATCACAAGCGAAATATAGCCGTAAAAGATGGATATGGGGTCAAACTTTGACTTTGAATTATTTCAGCAAACTTTTTATAAATAAAAATGTTATTGTCCCATCACTCGATCCCTCTTCCTTTGGTATGCCCCGGACTCCCCCATTCAGCCTCTTTCCCCGCCCTTTTTTACATGTATATGAAAAAAAGAACTGTATATATGATATGTTGGGATTAGTGGGAAGACAGCTTCGGCTACATTTGCCCTTCACTCTCCATTGGCAATATTTTTTTAATTATTGCATTATATCTTATATATATTGTATTCATGCAAAAGTAAAATAAATTTCAGTCTCGGTTATATATATTGTTTTCTGTTCTCCAATAATAATCAATTGAAACAACATTATTTTCTCTAAAATATGATTTCTACGTGAGCTCCTGAGGTCTAGCTCTTAAACACACAGCACTTTGTGACGAGGGTCGCAGGTTCGATCCCAGCAAGAGGTCGAAACTTTTCCAGGGATTAATTTCTCGGCTCACAACATCGTGGGTGGCTGAACACGTTAAATGGCGCTGCCGTCTCCACTGACTTGATTAAAATAAAGGGGGACGTTAAAAAATGGGGGACATAGTTCTTGGATAATCACAGAAACTGAACATATTTGTGACTCCAATTAAATAATGATAATAAAATATATCACAAAGGTAATTAAAAGGCCTCGAGTTAGTTTGATTAAAAATAATTAAAGATTCCACCAAAACCGTTATCACAAAAATACTGACTTTCTCAATATTCAATACATGCATTATATGTAATAGTTTAATTGCAATTCAAAACCAACGTAAATGTGTATCTTTTAAAATCAAACTACGAATTAAAGGTAATGAAGAAAACCAAACTGGGTTCAGTTGACCACAGTTAGAGTGGTTCAAAGAGTCATATATTTAAGATGGCCAAATCAAAGTATGGATTTAGCAATACGATGTGAAAAGACATTTGCAAAAACATCACGACACATAGATCATCGGAATGATGCATTAACTATATTTCGAATTATGGACCAAGTCTGAAATGAATTGAATTCCGAAAATTAAGTATTAAGACATATATGGCAGAATATAGGAAGCCTGAATCCAAAATGGCTGACAGTCTGATTCAAATATAAACATGGTAGCTTCCATTACAATTGATCCACCTGAATTAACCCGGAGAACCTGACCATTGATAAGGATACCAAATTGAGTGGATTGGACTAGCTAAAGGCAGTCTAATCAGTTTTACAATTATATTAGTTGTCTAGAGTTATATATGACAATCAATGATAGGGTTAGTTTTGTGCGGTTTATAGATAGTTCTGTTCATTGTAGCAAAGTTTAATTCACTTATACTATATACTGTAGTATTAATTTCCTTGCATCACACACACACACACATATATTAGCTGTGTTTGTGGGATATTTCCCTAACGAGTCACACCTTGGTCACATATGTATCATATGTGACCCACTCTGATGACAAACAACCCATTCAATCAGATGCTCATTCAGGTAGCAAGAAAAACCTAAAACCAGGTCAACATCTCTGACTTTGATATGACGATTTACAGCTTGGAATGCCTTCCTTATTGTCATTGTTTGGTACAAGATAGCAGAGAGAGAGAGAGAGAGAGAGAATTTCATCCAACAGATAATTGGCAAGGTTAACTCTCCCACCAAAAATTCTAAATTCAGTTCAAATTAATCTCCATGGGGACGAATTAATTAAGCTACAGACACTGTATTTTTCTCATTGGGGTACTTCCCTCATTAATAAATACAATTCAGGGTTATTTTATTATCATTATATTTATTATTATAAACAAATAAGTATTATTTTAAAAATTTAAAGGGATGTTTCCCGTCATCTGTCATGATTATCTTATCATTTATATACCATGTCTCAGACCTTACGATTTTGTCTTCAAAGACTATCCCTATAACAAACTTTTGAATATGCAATATATTAATATAATTCGTGAAGTTCTTAGACTAATAGTGTCATAAAGATAGATAAAAGCCTTTTTTGAAAATACTTTTTGAAACACTTATTTAAATACAAACACAGCTCATTACAATTATTCAGATGCTCATATTCCAAACATTTAGATATTTCTCATACAGATTTGTGTGACCCAATGTCTGGTAACGATGAATCTAGGACAAAATCCCCCATTAACAAACTGAACAAAGTCCTACTGAGGATTTTGTACTCGATGGGTTTTGTTCAGATACTATAATCACCATGATACAATAAGCTTCGATGTTATTTCTCTTGTTAGATTTCTTGTTGACATTTTATTTAGGCTGTTCCTCGATGGTCTCTTTTGCATTCCTCAAAAGAAAGGACAACCCATAAAATCTGACGTGGTTGTCTTTTTGCACGTTTGAAACTGGACATTTTGTTGTTTGCTCACATATCATCAGTCGATCATGCTGCTAATTTAATGACAATAGCTTATAACTATTTGTTCTCGTGGTTGCTAAATAGCAACAAGAATTGGAGAACATTAATGCCTACAGTTACATAATACCAGGATTGAAGGAGAAGATATTTGAATATTGTATTTATAAAGTCTTTTGTGCGCATGAGCAGGAACAGAGAGACGAACCTGGGACTGAAGGAGAAGTTTGTACGTATTTTATAATATACCACAAAGATTTGTATTTTCTATAGTATATACACACACCTCTGTGTTAAAATAAAGGCTTAAGCATTTAAACTAAAAGAACTAATACATTTCAACAACTTATGTTTTCTGGCAATTTATTCTACATTCTGTAACATGATACTTGGATTGTGGGGAATGATCTGCTCTCTACATATCAATCAGTGTATAGAATATAAGTCTTTATTTGGGTTTACATAATGAAATAAAAACGTTTATTGCTTTTCTTCTTTTTTAAAGAAAGAAACAAAATAATATTATAGCAGAATAGAGCTTGGTAAGGATAAATATTTGATTGCAGAACACACAAGTGCCATATAAACAAATCCGTTGAATAGATCCATGTCGTGGTCTCAAAAAACGTAATGCAGGACACCACAAAGTCATACCAATATCCACTGTATCACAGTCAATAACCTATTTATTAATAATATATATATATATATATATATATATATATATATATAGTTCTGGAAACATTTGATCAATTAATATATTCAGCTACCTTAGTACCTATAATAATTCATTATGTAACTTACAGAATTAATAGACATATTCAAAACAGGCAATTCTGACATTCATTTACTGATTATATTTAATAAATTATAATTATATTATATATATATATATATATATATATATATATATATATATATATATATATATATATTACATAGTTAATATATATAGCATGTTACACCCTATAAATATATAATACTGCAAAGTAATTTTCTTTCCACTAAAAGCTGCAAAACCTCATACAGCTTCATTAATGTGGATTTCTCTTACTAAGTATTGGCTGCAAACAGTTACTGGGTCAGAATTTAGATTGAAGCAGGCATCAGTGTCTGTAAAAACAAAACAGAATATACATTATAATGGGAATATTCACCAAAAATAATAATGGCTAAATTCTATTTAGGATAAATGACATCCGGCTAACTTAACATGATCACACATCTTGTAGCGCTTACTGTACAGTACAGGTTCAATAGCAGTGTTATATAGGTCTGGAGAATGTCTTGTCTAATGATCTCAACTTTGAGTGTTAAACAAAGCACTCACTAACTCGCCAACATAGCATTCTCACTGACAAACGTTCTAACAGGTTCAACCATTCCAGCCCACATACTGCCAAGGTGGATACTGTACAAGGCCCGTTCATTTTTGCATCTTATCAGCTCATGCTTCGAATTCGTTTTAAAGAAAGATTTTCCCTCTGTATTAGCATTCATTTGCTGAATTTCAGTAATTAGTTTATTGCTTACTCGCTTCCATTAAACATTGTTTTAACGATGTAGGCGTAACGAATCATTGCTAATTTTGACCAAATATATTTTCACCTATATAATACACTGAAAACCATTCTCTACTCCTGATGCGGGTCCTGTAGAGCAAGAGCACTGCTCCAAATTTGAAATTTTGCAAAATTGGTATTAAGATGGACTACATGCCGAGAACAACCAACAGACACTATAGTAAATGAAGTATCTGGAAATACCTGTAGATCGAGAATGCAGTGACAGTTCACTCCTCTCCGAATTGGTGGGAGAAAAAAGGAATTCAGATACAGAATGGGGCTCTCTTCCCTGTGTATTTTCTCCTGGCCTACAACAGTTCCTGCTTTGAGCACCATCAACTAGCTGATTTTCAGCAAGATATGATTCAGGACTTGCCTCCCAACCAATCAGCTGAATGTTGTCGTCTCCTGTTAGAACATATTCATTGAACCGTGAGCATCCATGTCCCCTCTCGACATGTTCAGCAACCAAAGCTTCGTGTGAAAGCTGGATGTTGTCGTCTCCTGTTAGAACATATTCATTGAACTGTGAGCATCCATGTCTCCTCTCGACATGTTCAGCAACCAAAGCTTCGTGTGAAAATGACTTGGGGATTGTCTCTTCACCAGCCGAAAACTGGTCTATCACCGTCATCTTTGTGTCCTCATTATCCCCAATTAGATCTCTGAAGTTGGCTTCTCGTTGATGTTCATCTGTTGATAAATATTTATCATACGTTGGCTGTGAGATGATTTGACCACTATGGCTATAACTCACTTCTTGCTCTTGGTCTCTTGACTTAACTTCTCCACTTTCACAGATCTGGTTCGTATCAGATTTAGATGTGTTCCCACTAACTGTTTGTTCAATTAAGCTCTCGATTTGTCCATTTGTTCCAAGTTCGACATCATCGACCTTGTCAAGTGTTTTGCTAAGTAAAGCTTTAGCACTTTCCGAAAACAGCTTCCTCCTTAAGCATATAGTGACTATTAAAATCAAAATAACAGTAACAAGTGCAGTGATCAATAGAACTTCACTAATAGTAAGTGATGTTGATAATCTTTGGTTTATTGCTGCTTTTTGTTGTTGGCATTGGTTCTTTTGGGTCGTGCTGTGACAGCCTCTTCCACACTTCTGAAAAGAGTGATAGCATTTTGGTTAAGCATTAAATTAAGACTTCACACAAGAACCAAAATATCTAATTTATTTGCTGCATCTTCTTCACAAGAATCCAAATAAAAATCTTCTGTATTTTCAATGTTTTGGCAAATAAATTTAAAAAATCATTTTTAAACATTTTTAAACAGCCTATGCAGTATTTGTTTTGTTATTCATTTGATGCTATACTCTAGCAGAATTTTGCAGTAATCCAATCAAAATATACATTAATAAAATGTTTAGTCAATGGCAAACAAAAGCAATGCGAAGATACCCATATATATATATATATAACTGAATAAAAATGAAATAATAATTTGAGTTTCTTGTAAAGATCACCTGGACACAAAATTTGACATCTGTCAGGAGTTTCATAGTTTTGATGACAAACATCGGTACATTTGTGACACTGAAGAATACTTGGCTCACAGTATTGGTCTGTTCCACAGTTCTCACTTACTAAACAACACATGTCTAGAATTTCAGTTCTGTCATCTGGAATATAACCCATATAGGTATATCAATTAATATTTAGTGTTTATATTTTAAATATGAATATGTTTTAATCATTGAACTTAAGATAAGTAATTGTATAGGTGCTTAATTTGTGAGTGGATAAATCTAAAACACCTAACCTCCATACATTGTAACATCATGAACAAGGAACATTCATGCATAAAAATGAATGGGATAACTCAAACAAACAAAACAGCCATAAAAAAACGTGATTGATCATGACAAAATTAAACTTATGAGAATGAACAGATGAACCATGTTATAGTTATTCACCTGTCAGGTGACTGATTCATATATGATATATGTATATCTGACTCTTAGTGCATGAACCATATGATGTTATTGCAGGGTCAGCCTAAAAACCACACGGGACTGAAAAAATAATTTTAACACCTATTTCTGGGGGTAGATTTTTGAGAATTATATACATAAGATTGGAATGATAGAACATGAAACTTAAGATGCACTAATACTCGCAATATTTAGTAATTAAACAAGTTCTGCTGTCAAGTACACAGAATGCAGTATTATTCTATTTACAAATAACAACAGAAGGAACTTTCCACTTAATAAAAACACACAAAGGATAATAAAAAACAAACATAAATTATGGAAACAAACATTTTTCCTCAAAAGATCCTGAAATATACCAACAATTCTGTAGAACTAGGAATAAAGTCATATCTATGACCAGAAAAATATGAGAATAGTCTTGCCAAAAAAGCAAAGAACAACCCAAAAGCAATATGGCAATAGACAGAGTCAAAATCCAAAAAAGGTGTCACAGAACTAAATACTGACACAAATGACAAGAAATCAGAATTAAAATCTGATAATAAAGAAAAGGCTGAAATTTTAAATAAATATTTCTCTAGAGAACCTGATGATGAACTGCCAACATTCCAACCAAACAAGAGAATAAATGATAAAATGGAACTGTTACACATAAAGGAAAAACAAGTTCAAAATATATTAGAGAAATTAAAAATAAGCAAATCACAAGGACCAGATGGACTACACCCAGCATTCTTAAAAGAACTAGCACCAGAACTCTGTTAACCACTCACATTAATATTTAATAATAGTTTGAAACTAGTTAAATTACCTACTGAATGGAAAAATGGTCAAATAACAGCCATTTTTTCAGAAAGGGAAATAAATCTTGTACTGGAAATTACAGACCAGTTAGTCTAACAGTAACAAGTGTAGTGGCAAAATGTATGGAAAAAATAATAAGGGAACAAACAATAACCTTTTTACAAACAAACAGTTTGGTTTCCTAAGGTGGGAGATCAACCTCACTATAGCTATTAAATGTTCCTGATCAATGGAGTAAAGATTTAGATGAAGGAAGGTCAGTAGACTGTATTTTGTAAAATGGATTTCCAAAAATGTTTTGATGCTGTTCCACACAGAAGATTGTTACACAAATTACAGGGTTATGGCATAGACAACCAAATAATATAATGGATAACAGACTTTTTAATTGGCAAGGAAACAACGGGTCTCTGTACAATGTACTTTTTCAGAGTGGATGCTTGTTCTCTCTGGGATTCCCCAAGGGTCAGTCCTGGGTCCGTTACTATTTGTTATTTATATAAATGAATTGCCCAAAATAGTGAAATCAACCATATATCTTTTTGCGGATGATACCAAAATATTCAGAAGTATAAATAACCCGGAAGATACAAAAATATTGCAAGAAAATCTTGATAAATTACAGGAATGGAGCAATACGTACATGGTTCTTAAAATGTCATCCCGACAAATGTAAATGAATGAACATTGGAAGACAAATTGAAAATACAAAAGTTACATATACATTAAACAAAGGAGACGCTATATTCACCAACTAGAAAATGTTGACCGAGAAAATGATATTGGGGTTATAATTGACTCTAATCTAGAATTTGACAAACATATAAATACCAAAATAAATAAAGCAAACTCCATGTTCTCCATAATCCGACCAACTTTTCAATTTCTATCTCCTCAAAATTTTATCCCCCTATACAAATCATTAGTACGTAGCCATCTGGAATAAGCAAGCTCAGTCTGGAGCCCCTATAAACAGAAACACATTGATGCTTTGGAAAATATATAGAGACGATCGAGTGACCAGACAATTAACAAAATTGTCATATGAAGAACGATTAATTCAACTTAAAATACTAACCCTAGCCAATAGAAGAATTAGAGGGGATATGATTGATCATTGAGGTATACAAAATAATGAATTAAATCTATGACAAAAAAAGTTAAGACATTCATCAAAACCAGATTAGAATCAGCAGATCGAACAAGTCCAAGAGGCGACAAATACCAATTATATATAGAGCGAGTAAACGAAAATATAAAAACTGGAACAGTCTGCCTAGGGAGGTAGCATTAGTACATTCAAGAATCGCCTAGACACATATCCTGGTGCGACCAGGATATTGTCTTCAATTACGAAGCTAAGGTTTCAACAGAAAGAGTGCGGACGGCCGTATTTATGAAGACCTGGAAACAGTGGCAGCCAAGTAGCAGCCAGCTCCAGATACATCCTTAAGTATCATTAAGTAAGTATGTAGAGTCTACTCATGTCGTGTTAGTCTGCTAGACTAGTCTAAATAGTCATTCATCGATTCAGTGCCGAGTTATGCGAAAACGTATAATTCGATGATTTATTTAATAATAAATGGACGGAATTATTCAGTACATTTTGTAGTTTATGAAACATACATGAAAATCGTTTCTACAAACAACAAAAGCATCTTGATCTTATTACCAGACTCTAAACGTCGATTTACGCCGATGACGGATATAGAACGGGATGAAAAACTGACGTACGATTAAATTAAATGGCGAACCACGACAAAGAGCCGACTTACGCTACAGAGGAGGCTGTTTTACAGATCTGTTACTTACTTACTGGGCTTCGTCATGGGAATCGATTCTGATGTAATAAACCTCTATTAAGAGCAATCCGTATGATCTACGTACTGGGTTGGCTTGTGTATATGAGCAGATTATTTTAACAATCTATCCTAAATATGACGCGCTCTCTAAAACCACACTGAATTGTTGTACTATTACCGTATTACGTCATGCACCCAGTCACTGTATATAACCACACAAACGCCAGCGCACATGACACATGTAGAAATATCCAGAATTTGGATTGTGCGAACTGCGGGTTGGATATTCTCCTTCTGTCTTATAATAATATAGATTAAATAAGTAATCAAACTTAATAATTAGTATACAGCTACAGTGTTTGTGTATGTGTTAGGCTAGCCATTTATAATTTTCTGAAAATGAGGACATAGCGCTCCCAAGAGCCTGAAGAGGAGGGCATGGTCATAGGTTACCAACTGACCACACACATGTGATCAGACACCCATGCGCACATGTGCACAGAAGTAAAACAAAATAATATCAATATTTATTTTAACCCAATAGAAGCAGATGTCCTAAAAGTGCACTTAATTCGTAGCCTGTTATGAACTGTTTATGTTTTGCATTTCTGTCCTTTAATTGCCATCTCCAGGAATTTTACTGTCGGCTAAGAGTTTTTTTTGTACATGGCTGGACATTCTTCAGAGAAGTTAGAGCCCTGTAACAATATGTGAAGATCAAAACATGTCCGGCTTAAGCTGGCGCCGGATGGAGGACGACTGCCTCAAAATAGCCATACAGTCGGACTATATATATGTATATATATTAACCCTGGAGCTGCAGACCCCATCCCCCTTTTCTGGACAAGCTTTCATTAATTAATCAACAAATGGGCATTTTAATAATACTAATAATAAAGTTGATTTATAAAAGGTTCTATAATTATTTGGATGCACAGTAAATTAACATAATGACGTAGCATACATAATGACATGATAACGAAATTAATGTATATTTAATAAAGCGCCCTTATGCTAACAGGAGTCATTCCAATAAGCTATACAGTGATACCCAAATAAACTGTCTCTAAAACACAATAAGAGATTTGAACGATAACCATTATGTACCTATGATAGCAACCTCGAACAGGTGAGTTATCAGGGTGAGTTCTCAAGGCAGATTAAAAAAATTCAAAAGACGACACTTTTCTAATACCTGCCGTCAACCAATGCCCAAAAGTATCTAAATGTTAATAATTCCATAAACCAAATAAATTAATGATATGGTTTGGGGTGTAGCCTAACTACAATTATAAATTAACAGATCGTTGGGGTGTCTATAGATAGGCCTATTACATGAAGTAATATCCCTGGATCGCCAATCCCGAATGATAATATAGAATATATTTTAATGAAATTAATTATTGCTTAAACGATTAGCTAACACCTTCACTAAAATTGTACAAAGCGGGAATAAAATGAGAAATTTGGGAAGGAATTAAGTTTCGGTGTGTAAAGTGATATCCTTTTTGGCCCGACCACTTTGCCGGTCATTTTAAACAAATACAAAATGGCTTCCTACCGCCAATGAGTGAAAATTAAACGCTCGAACAACCTGTGATTGGATTATTTAAGCTATATTTTAAACGACATTTTATGTATGGGGAATCTTTTATAGGTGGTTCCGGTGGAGTTGATTATTTTTTTACTGTTCAATTTAATTGTAAAAGTTATTTTTTTCCTACGGATGATGCAACATTAAATTTTATTATCCACCTCCTGTCTTATCTCGTTTAGATATCAGAATTAAAACAGACGCGGAATACTCACTCGATCTTAACATAACATATATATTGTGTGGGTATGACATCAAAGCAAAAGACGGCATTACCATCAATATTGTTTCAGAAACCGTATCATAGGCGAAAATATCAATTCTTATTGGCATAGACGCGGCTAATCCAGAAGAAAAATTATAGTACCAATCTGGTTTAGCAACACAAGGCTAGTTGTTATTCTAGAAAACACATATCTGAAGGGTGTTTCATCTTTGACTTGGCTTCATTACGTTTGGAGCTGGCTCGGCCCATTTAGCCTACCTTGTGCACAAAAGTAGTCGTGTAACATCAATCATCACCCTAGCAAACACATGGGTGCCTCCGTGGTCTAGGGCTAGCGCGTTGGACCACAGATCACTACCACCCGTGTTCGGGTCTCGATGTGGCCATATCTGAAGGGTGTTTTATCTTTGACTTAGCTTCATTAGGTTCGAGTGTCGCTCGGCCCATTTAGCCTACTATCTACAGAAAAATGGCCGTAAAACACCAATCATCATCATCATCATCATCATTCACTTCGCATAACGTCATGCTATATGTTTAGTATAAATATATAGAGGTGTTGTCATAATCATCAGAGATATCGACTCCAGAACACTCGAGTTGGTGGTAATTGTTTGGGTTCGGATAGCTCACTGAAGATGTAAAACATTCTGACATTAACAACGTTCGTGATGCCTTGGCTGCCTTTTACGTTTTGATCACTAAGAGATATCTCGATGTTTGGGTTTAACATTGTCAGCCAAGCAGTAGGCCCAATATCTAACTAGATCTGTATTTGTTTCAGACAAAATTTTATTAAATTTTATTTCTGTTATGAATGTTATCCCTATATCATTCATTACCTGCATAATTTGTGAACATTTTAATTTAAAATGCATATTTATATTATATGTATAATAAAGGATGCACTTAATATTTCTCTCAATTATTCATATGAATGGTTGTGAGAAATAAAATTTGTCTGTTCACTTAATTCGAAATTGGGACTGGTCATTTCCCAGCCGATCATAAATAAATTCACATTCTGGTTTGTGTAAGTGCCAGTTTTAATAAATCACTGTGTCCATTCGCGACTAAGGTCTGTGTAATGACACTTTGGACAGATCATTTGCAAATTCAATAGATCTAAAAATTGCAGCAAACTGTCAATGTTCATCACAAACTTATTGTACTACTAATTTCTCTATGTCTAACATGTTAACGCAAACACAAACATTGTTAATAGTCCGTGTATATTCTTTGTTCTCAGCTGGATAGGTTAATATTGTTGAGGGGTAGACTCTAAATGAACTTAAGAATTTTTAGTTAATATGATAAGCGGATATGATGAATATATGTTGGAAAGTTTGTAATGAATTGTGTCATGGTTGCGTTATAATAGCCTAATGTGTGTGTCTGCGTGCGTGTGTGTGTTCTGTGTGTGCGTGCGTGCGTGTATGTGTTGTGTATGTGTGTAATTGTTTTCATTAAAAAAACTTGTGAAAAAGACGCCTTCCGCATACAAAAGAAAATAGGTTGTGAAATGACCTAAACCACGTTCAATTATTTTCTGATCGGAAATTATTTCTGATTTTCTTATCGCAAATTATAGCCTGTGATGTGACTGGGCTTGTTGTTTGTTGTTTTGTTGTTCGGGGAGAATCCCCAGGCTGTCACTTAATCAGCACAGCCTCTATGTTGGAGTGGTTGAGAAACCTCCTCCCCCACCACTCACAGGGGAGCAGTACGGAAAGATGGAGCCGAAATACCTTGAGGGTGGTCACTGCCAGAGTGTTTTACGTCCTCAGGGTTTTTTAACGTCCCCTTTTATTTTAAATAATTCAGTGGAGACGGCAGCGCCATTTAACGTGGTTATCCACCCACGATGTAGTGAGCCGAGAAATTAATCCCTGGAAAAGTTTCGACCTCTTACGGGGTTCGAACCTGCGACCATTGGCACCAAGTGCCGGGTGCTTAACCGCTAGGCCACCGAAGCTCACTGACTGGGCTATGAACTGACTTCTTTATTTACAGCTTTGATTTTTCGATATCATGTGTTCACAATTAAAGTGTTAATTAGCAAAAGAGTATATGTTTAACAAATAGTACTAGTAACATATAGTAACATGTAACATATAGTACTAGCATTGGCAATTTCAACCATGCGACACACATATACACAATCACATGTGTACAACCAAAGAGTCTGATTATTTAGCAATTGCCACGCTCTGAGAAGCACACCCGGCCGCTAGGTGCGCTACTGGTTCAAAATCCAAAATGGCGCATCACTTGTTCTTGTTTAAATTTGGGGTAGAGACCCCTGGCTGTCGCCTATTGGGCACAGCCACCGCGTCACGAGTAACACCTCTCTATATATAAGCTCTCTGCTAACTGCCAGTTTTTACTCTTTGACCCTGTCCACTATCTAATTAATTGTCCCGCCTTCTCAGCCCACCGACAACCTCTTAAACAACCCTTAACTCCGACACAGAAAAAGCAGCCATCATAATACACAAAGTCACAGCAACCCCACACATAATAATACCCTTATTTAAAAAAGACCCATACATACAAAAGCCAAACAAAACACACAGTAAATCTTTTGTAAAAGTTCGGCACCGGTACGTCCGGGACTGGAACTTTACAAAGTCATTTTCAGATATAGAAACTCTACGGAGAAGGACTCCACCATAGAGGCTGTGCCAAACAAGCGACAGCCTTGGGATACGATCCGACCCGAACTACAAGCAAGCAAGCCAGTTTTTCATACGCTCACCAGTGATATACTTTTCCATCCATCAATCATATCGATAAAGTTTCTGATTGCTATATTACACATGCAACACTGAATAGCAATTTGTACAAACTGATGTGTGACGTTTCGTCCAGACAGAGGCTACATGATTTTTACGTTTTGGTGTAAATTGACAAAACGTATCGCGAAAGTAATATTTAAAACTTACCGTAGAATATTTATGCCAGGTAAAATTTCATTTAAAAAAAAACCCAGAAACACCGGGAAAAGATACCTCCGAAATATGGCTGCCGGAAGCTGAACGGGGTCAAACTTGGAACAGGAGAGGTTATTGAAGGCTTTTGTCAAAAAAAAAAATTCCGTCCCTTTGAGACTAAAGCGGAACATTGAACTTTATGATTGTATTGTAAGTTGGCACTTGAACAAGGCTGGTCCCAAATCTTCTATGTAATGGTAATATTTAAATACCTTATGGTAATAAATATAAATCTGGCTGTTTTACGGCCATTTTTATGCACAATGTAGGCTAAATGGGTCGAGCGACCTCCAAAATATGATGCTACAGTAAACGTCCTTGGTCTAACTGGTAGCACGTTGGCTCATGGATTACTACCACCCGTGTTCGAACCTCGGCGTGGGCATATCTGAAGGTTGATTCATCTTTGATTTCGCTTCATTACCTTTGTAGGTCGCTCGGCCCATTTAGCCTATCACGTGCACAAAAGTGGCCGTAAAAAAGAAATCATCATATTTTAACCAGGTGTTATCATAAAGCTTCATTCCCACCCCCTCTCGTCCCCTCCCCCAGTCGTGATCCATATTTTACGTTATGGATTGACTAAGCTTTATAAATCCCGTCCAATTAGTGCCACAAATTAGTTAAGTATGCAATTAGCCGAGTTGCCTACCTGTAGTTAGTATGTTTATAAGTTCGACTTCGTAGCAAACAATGGCCACGAGTGGTGTGGTGTTTTACAGTTTTGCCTGGTCGCCAAAGGTCAGCCTCTGGTTTAAATCGGTTGCTTCCAAAAATATAATGTATTAGCAGCTTAGCTTCGTGGAATTAGCAGCGGTGTGTCCCGATGAACGTATGGGCGTACGTTCGGACGTCCGTGTGTGTGTGTGCGCGCGTGCGCGCGCGCGTGTGTGTCCCATATGATTAACAAAACATTCGCTCGTTACAGGACAGGCAACCTTAATAACAGATACTTTAACAGCTTATATACAAACAGGATGGCAATATATTCCGTGCTGACATAAACTAACCGCTATGGATCCAATCTTCGGGGGGCCATGGTCATTGTTTTATTGTAGATCCGTGAGCCACGGGTGGGTGAGCGGAGGTCCATTTTCATATTGATGCCGAACACAACCTTAAGCGTCCGTATTCAGCGGAAAGCCTTTGTTGGCGCTGTTGATAAGTAAGTACGCGCGGACATATTAGCAATCGAGACACCTAATTCTAGAGGCCAAACAATGACGATAACAAGGAAGCGGGTCGCTTGTGCGGCGAATACTTTCCGAAACGAAATGAAGATGTGTTTACATGACGTCTGCCTAAAATAATATTTATTTCGTTTGCTATTTATCAGTGAAAATATCTTTGATAAAAGTATTATACTTCCGACATTCTCCACCTTTCGACTATAAGCGAGTTTTTGGGTGCGGGCTATAACTAGAATACACTACAATATAATACAATACAATACAACACAATAAAAGTCATCGATCAAAATCCTAACTGAGAATGGCCAACCCGTCGTAAATCTGGTGTCGACGTGCAAAATTCGTTGTGCACCTAATTGAGTTGAGCACTTATATAAATAGACGAGCTAGCCCGGGTGCTGTTTAATTCCCTTGCATAATGTTTGATCACCGAGATTATGTCGGGATCAAGTTAGTAGGATTTGCGATGTAAGTGGCCGTTTGATCCGTAAGCGACGATTAGCAGTCCTTGTTGTTGTTTATCGCAGAACGTACACACTTCGATCGGCCTTTGATCGTACGTCGGAGTAATTATAACCGCCGGCCCCGCCACCGACCCCGCATGTATTACCGGGTCCTTGGCGGGCTCCCTAGAACGCGTAGGACGGGTTCTATTTTCTGACGGCCCCGTCACGCCACCGGACTGGCCGTTTCCAGTGGGGAAACATTGTCGTGGATTGACGCCTTAATTAGGGGGAAGTGTTTCTGTCTCGGAGCGAGCCACAGTCTGTAATATAGAATGCTGAGCTGATGTTTTACGGCTTCGGATGAATTAAGTCCGCAAAGACTCATCCCCCCCAACCTGGCCGCACCTCCCATGCCCGGCCGCCCCCATGCCTTATAACATCCGCCCCCCCCCCCGGAGTGGGTCCCCGATTCGAAGATCGTTGAACTGCTTCAACTCGGCACGTCCGCGCACACAAGTTGTCATTGTTTGTTCGTAATACGCGGATCGGAAACGGACTAAAGGAGCTGGACCGACCAGTCGGACCTGCGACGGCGAGCCCTCGCGCCCCCCGCGGGCCGATTACATCAAAGCCGACGACGCGACGGCGAGGTGCCGGAGTTGCTTGGTGACCGGTCGGACGTCGGCCAAGTCGTCGTTCGACGAGCGGAGAACACCGCTCGACCCAGCCCCGTCGCAGATCGGACCGCGGGCGCCTTTCGATCCGGTCTTCTCGCTGCACTGGGCCTTCCGTCTAGAGATGAGCGCGTGAAGACGTATCGCTCGTCCAGCAACCATCCGGCCGTCAACAGAAAGCGGGCCCGAGTCGGCACTGAAGACGAAGACGACCAGCAGCCAGAACAGCAGCCATGCACCGCGAGATGGCACCTCTGCCGCCGCTCTCACCGATGAAGGACGACGGCACGCCGCTGCCGAGACCGCACAGCAAGGCAATCAGCAGGACGTGAGTATAAAGGTCTCTTCTGGTGGCCTCGGTGAACGATGAAGCCTTTACGACCGATCTGGTGTTATTTAATATCGTTCGTTTACACATGCCTCTGGCACACGAATTCAAATCCCGCCTAGGTCCGTTCGAAGACAGTTTCACCTTTCCATTCGCCATACAATTTTTTTGGAAGTGACCCGACCCATTTCGCCAACATCACAGTGTGTATAACAGCAACTGGTTGCATTTAATATCGCGTGCATAGGCCCTTGAAGCATCTCGTGTTAGCAAATTAAAAGTTGCATATTTGTTTTTGCTATAATAATAATAATAATAATAATAATAATAATAATAATAATAACAAATACCACCAATCTCGTAGCAACTTCTATATTATTTCGAAATGACGCTTTATCACAATCAGAACCTTTAAAAATTTACGATTCCAATTACTGAGGGAATAATAATAATAATTAGTTGAACTGTTTGTTTGGAGTTGGTTTTTTCTTTCTAAAAACCCAGGAGTCATCAAACACGCAGGAGTATGTCAGGGTTCGAATCGAATTGATGTGGGATTTTTCAGAAGAGAGTCTTTCTTTATTGCCGATTACCATTGTGTATATACTGTCGAACGAAGGTAATATTTTCCTATCGTATTTAGTGTTTTTCTATACTGAACACCGAATTCCGTATCGAATCTTGGAAGCTTCAGCGCCATTATTAAATGAAATGTGAAATGTTCTCTTAATGGCAATAGTAGTAATAGTAATAGTAGTGATGATGATTGATGTTTTACGGCCACTTTTGTGCACATGATAGGCTAAATGGGCCGAGCGACCTCCAAAGGTAACGAAGCGAAGTCAAAGATGAAACAGCTTTCAGATATGCCCACGCCGAGATTCGAACACGGGTGGTAGTGATCTGTGGTCCAACACGCTACCGCTAGACCACGGAGGCGCCATAGTGGTAATAGTAGTAGTTTTGGGAGCGGTACAAGTAGTGATGGTAGTTATGGTAGTGGTAGCGGTGGTATTTGTTGTCATTGTTTTTTGTCATGTTTGTGCACATGGTATGGTAAATAGACCAAATAATTGAAGAACGCAATAAGGTTAAATGAGACATCTAAGAGTAGTAACAGTAGTGGCAATAGTAGCAGTAGTAGTTGTAATAATAATAATAATAATAATAATAGCAGTAGTAGTAACTGAATCACTTTCTCTTGGTGAATGCCTTCTCATATATGCGTTGTCTGTCTAAGTATCTTGGTCTCTCTCTCTTCTTTCTCTCTCTCTCTCTCTCTCTCTCTCTGTCTCTCTCTCTTTTCTCTCTCTCTCTCTCTCTGTCTGTGTCTCTCTCTCTCTCTCTCTCTCTCTCTTCTTTTTCTCTCTTAGTACGTCTAACTACCTCTACATAAATTTATCTACCGTTACATCAATTAATCTACCTTTACGTCAATCTGTTTACCTTTATATCTGGTCTGTCTGTTTACGTTTAAGTCTCTCTATCTAGCTTTATGTCAGATTATCTACCTGTCCCCAATTTCTATCGTGAAGTCAATGACAGTGATATCCCTAAGTATACACAACCGCACTGCAGTTAATAACAATGAGTACCTCACATCACACTACTTAAACAAACAACCAGTTGACAACCCAAGTGAATATATATATATATATATATATATATATAATTGTTTAACACGTCTCGGCTATCAAATATCGCCGCTATGGATCTTGTCAATTTGTCTATAACAAGCCCAGTCTGCGCTGTTGCCTAACCGAGAGACTAGGTGGCGTGCTTGACGACGAAAAGCACTGGGCCGGCTAAGCTCATTCTCGTCTCGTAGTCTATGACTGATTGTGTATACCTAACAACCGAATGTCGAACACGAACGACAAGCGTCGCCATATTAGAGGGGCCTTTCGCCTGAACCGAAACATCGATACCAAAACAGGTGAGACGTCTCCGTGTTGTATTATATACACGTCTCCCGTCCCTGTACCTAGGAGGCAATTATCGTTTGCGGAGAGAAACGATTTGGCGAGTGTATTCGGACGTCTCCAACTGCGTCTGGGTGTTGTGTGTGTGTATGTGTGTGCGTGCGTGCGCATGTCCGGTCTTAGGTGTGGAGTTTAACACCGGTTTTCGTAGATCAATAAAGAACGTACGCTTTTGGACTAGTCGCAATCGGAAGTAGAGTTTCGGTAAGGTCGTTCGCTGTTTTCTGGAGAGGCTTCCAACTCGTCGGGTGGAATATCACAGCGTGAGGGTAGTCGACAGCGACGTGTTAGTGTTGTAGAAGTTGTCTTAAACGGTCAGCTTTCTACAGAACGCCTGGCGACCTTCTCGTAAACTAAAATCGTCGTCAAAGGCACATTTCGCTACCAACAACTCGAGAACTTATCAGCTGGAGGAAGCGTTTTTAGAAACAAGTGGTCTTCGGAGTTTGATAGTCACTAAGACAGGTTATACTGTATACTACTACTATTCCTACTACTACTGTTACTACTACTTCTATTACCAGAACAACTACCAAATTGCAACTGCTACAATTATGGCTGCTGCTTCTACTACTTCTACTGCTATTAATACTGCTGTTACAACAACAACAACAAAAATCACTACTACTCCTACTACTACTACTACTACAAAAATAATAACAATAATACATGTATTAACATTATTATTATTATTATTATTATTATTACTTAATGATCAATTGAGTAATTGTACTGTTACTGTTACTACAGTAGCTACTAATACTAATACTACAATAACAGGGACAATAACTACTATTGCCACAAGTTCTATTACTACTATTATCACTTCTATTACTATCAAATAATAATAATAATAATTATTATTATTATTATACCTAAGTACTAATACTCACTAATCTTTCGAAGTAATACGTTTACTACAATCGATTGCCGGTAATATACTGATCCTATTATTTACTGATGATTAACAGATCAATAAATATTTGCCATTTACGTTTATTTTTACACCCATCGCTTTCTGTTTTCAGAGATTATTTCGCCCCGGGTCCGGTACACCTGCCCGGAGTCGACCAATCCCGGAACCCGATATTAGGAACAATGACCCAGTACGTCCGCCACACACCGCAGCCAAACAACATGCCACAGGGCACCACAGGCCGGCACAGGTCAGTATGTACTCGATATACGCCACCGACCACAATACCTTCAGACGGTGGTGCTAAATACAGGTGTGTACTTGATGGTCTCGTCTTTGTTACCTGCCTTAACACGCTGTGGAACGACTTTAACTAACCCAGATCACGATATTGATTAGATTAGAAAACACAGCGCTGGTATATGGCAATGGTGTTGGGGATAATTAACATATGCCTACTACTTATGCACAGATGATAATGCATATTATAAACAAGGCACTTCGTTAGCTCAGGGGGTATCGCACGGCATGGCAGACCTGCGCGTCACGGAACTGACTCCCGGGGGTTAGCCGTGTCTGGGGGGATGTTTCATCGAATAGCTCCATCTACCCAAAAGAGCGAGCCCCACGGCCATGTAACCCAATCGCGTCTACCGCTGAGGCTAAACAAAGCTTTGTAGGTCACATGTTATAAACATCGAGAAATCGGCACAGTTTTGTGTACAGATTATATAGGCCATGGAGGATGTACGTCGCGTCAGGTAATAGCGTTGTTGAACGAGGCAACATTTAAAATGAGATAACGATCGGTACGATATTTGTTACCCGTTTTATTTGGCACGACACCTTTCCAAACAACAAATACCCCCACTATAGGCATTTGTTATTTCTCATCTTTTTTGCAGAACCAACTATCACAAGGTTGTTCATCCTGGCAGTATGTTTGAAGTAAGTACAATCCACCTGAACCTTCGATATTACCATTTTATCAGTTTTTCGTGGCTAACTTACTCGATTGGAGCTAAACTAACGCATTTAAACGCAATTAGACCTATATGTAAGCCTTTGTCCTAAGGGTGTTTCAGCGTTTATTTCAACTAAACGCCAGCTTTGCCTGACTGTTCTATAAATGTACCCGTAAAATCTGAAGCTTACTTTTAGAAGTCTCAATCTGAGTAAAGCTTGTTGTGTGCACGTTGCAAATAATCGGGAATGTATTTATATCTTGCATATGTTGTTAGCAACCAGCAGGCTTTGCATTGATGTCAAATGGTAAAATGATGGTATGCGATAATACAATGGAATGCTAGTCGCCCGCAGTTCAAAACATGGAATCCGTTTATTCTGATTTGATCCTGGTTGGACGAGATTGGTCGTTATGGATTAACTCATTACTGTTGTCAACTACAAACTGGTTCAGAATCACGTCAGATTATACAAGTCGATAGACAGGTTTGGGAAAATACAAAAACATCGCCATGGAAAACCTAGATGATTGCTTTAAGCAGAAAAGTAGAATAGCGTTGGAAATTGGTTTGGGATTTCATCATTGCTTATTTGTTAAAATTGATTGTGCAAGTGGATGGAATACATGGAAAGTTGGAAGTCTCCGATTCTGTACTAAAAGAGCTATATTGATCTTTACCGTATTGAATATATATGAAAATATTTACTTATAGAGAACTCGTTATACAAATAATTATATGGTATATTCATTGCGATTACAATATCTTTCCACCTCAAAACACCTGAAAGTTATATTTCTAAGCATATTCACTCATTATTGTTGAAAAAAGCTTATTGCGTCAAATGCCTCACACTTTAAGTAGCAGGTTCTTTGCTGACTAAAAAGTTAGCAAAAACAAAAACGATTTATTTTAATTTTACGGGGACTTTTATAGAACAGTCAGGCGAGAGAGAGAAAGAGAGAGAGAGAGAGAGAGAGAGAGAGAGAGTTTATCACCAATAATGTCTGTACATTATTAGGCGATTGCACATGCAGAAACCGCAAGTTGTGAACATTTCACAAGATCAAAGACTATTTTTGGGAGCAATCCAGGAAAAACAAATACATATGTCCAGGTGGTGACATTTGTTGTCATCCCTGCCCCAGTTTATGTTCTCTCTTCCACCTCCAAGCTTTGAAGGAAAAAATACACATTCCTCTACGATATTAACACTGAAATGACGAACCATGAGCTTATAGGGAGTCTCACATTATCATTCACAACACCCTGTGTGTGAGTTAGGATTGCACAAATAGTTATCATAACTGTATGCACATATAAAAGCTAAGCATGTTAAGACTCACACTGACCGAAATGTGCAACAAGGGAACAAGTGAAAAATAGCTCAAGTTTATATTGCAATTGATTACAAAAGCAATAAGATAACAATGTAATTTATAATTCAAATGTTTGAAATTCATTTTTGACACAGCATATTACTTATCTTGAAATGAACTTAGTTAATTATCAATGTCTGCTCTGTTTGCTGTAATCTGCGCTGCAGGTCTGGAAAACAATGTGAAACGGTTGACATTCATCCATCAATCCATTCCGTATGTTGACTTTAAATTGGGCCGACTTCAGCGATTATAGTTATACAGAAGATTTCCGAACAAAATTTCAACTGACCAAGCTTTTGATACTACTTGGCAAAAAAACTGATTCAACTGTTTTGATCTAGGTCAGATTGGAACCTTATTTTGAAATTGAGTCGGGGTCTACAATGACTAAATTAAATAAAAATTACAAAAACGTCATAATTTATATGTTGACATAGATAGTAATCTAGCGATACCTCGTTTTTCCCTAAAACGTCCAAGCGTCTGCCAGAAATACGTGCCAAAGGGATTAAACCATAACTGTATACTAATACGAAATAGCCTTGTATGTTTCAAATGTTATTATTTTTTCAGCTGTTTAATCCTCGAAAGTCTGTTTCATTTGTTAGTACTCAGTTAAAAATATGCTTTAAAGCTAATTATGTTATATTATAAGTTAAAAAATAGAAATAAAGCAGCATTTTTCAGCTGGCCATTTGAAATGATTGATTTTGAATTATGTTGGGTATTCGAAAACTTAATTGGTTCTTCAATTATCAGTATGTTGCCCTTGGTAACAGATATTATTTGTGCCTTATTTGTCATGATGAGGACTGTATGTACTTCAGATCAGGTTCTGTTACAAACTTTTGTATACTGGATTTCAGACCAAACTTTTCTGTTGTTCCGATGGACCGATTACTTTTAGAATCTCCTTGTCCTTCTTATTTTCTGTAAGTCATGGATCAGAGCTTATGTCGACCCCTGTAAGCCTATATACACGCGCGTAGCCTTTACGTTTAGCCGCAAGTTTGAAGCGAATGCATGACGGGGAGACGCAATGTTTACTTGACTAGTAAGACCTTCCCGAGATTTCGACCATCTAAGGGCAGTGACTGCTCTCTTAAAATGCACCCTGTTCTTGATGATGTTTCCAGTCATCAAATGCCTAAGATAGATCATTTTTATCGGATTCCGATGTTATATGAATATGTCAGCCAACGATGATTACGATTGAGTAAAACCCTAAATATATACTCCTAGTACGATTACCGATTTCACCAAATTAGTATCGTGCTTCGATTACAATGAATCATAGTAAAATCACTATTGTTTAATGAGTGAGTAAGTAACTGAGTGAGTAAATGAGTGGTTTGTTTAAACCTCGGAGTTGGCACACCTGTGACCTATGGCCCAGTAATGAACCCCTAGAAGTAAGCCATTCAGTGTCGCAAACACAGGTATGCTTTGGTTTCGACTGCTGACGTTTGCAGCTTTGCTTATTCTTAACTATCAAAGCTTTTCACATACTCGCCGTATTAAGGCTACCACCATTCGGTAAAAGTAATATATGACAATGGCCCATATTTCCAGTTTGCCGCGGATGGTTATCTTCTAGAACACTATTGTCCCGATGTGTCGTTAATCAACATCCATCCACCCATCCATCCGTCTACCCATCCATCCACCCCCATTCGAGGATGGTTATCGGGTGTTATGCCATGAAAGAGAATGCGATGTGATCAATCTATTCCAGAGTATTTAGTGGCTCCTTACGATATGTACCGATGTTACTGGCACATCCCGCCTCTTCTGAGAGAAATGCCATAAATCTAGTCGAGTTATTTCAGCATCTCTGAACATTAAACGATGTTAGAGGGACATCTTCCCAATAGGGATATCTTCCCAATCCATGCAACACGACTCAGTGAAACCGAACTACGTCACCGGTTTTAATAAATGTTAATAACCCCCAATGAATATATAATATAAAATCTTCAAATGTACTTTTCTTAATCGATGAAGGTACTTGGATTTTTCCTTCTTTTTATCCCATACCAGGTACGGGTTGCTCCGTTTTAATAAATAAAAAGAATAAGCTGATGTCGTAAGATTGTTAGCTGTAAAATATATTATTCATGAACACGTCTTCGTGCATTCGTGATGGCCGATTAATTTTTGCTTCTCTAAACATCGAAAAGCATTTGATACCAAAATACACAGCTTTGTGGTACACACATCTATGATGATCAGTTGGATTCATATCAATGACAACGAATATATATATATTAATGTTGTGAGTGAAAAACTTTAACAAGAAGACGCTGACTTCGGTATAAGATTTCATAGCTAGCTATTTTATTTAAACAAAACATGTCTATCTTTATTTTGCTTAATTCACTTATTTTTTAGCCTTGTATTACTTTCTTATTTAATCTTAGATAGGTTTGTAGCTATTCGCTATGCAGATAAACATGTCTTTTTGTATATCGTCTGCAATTAAGCGCCTAAATACAGTACTATATCCATAACTAAATGGTTTACGTATAACATTTAATTATTACTGACTGAGCGCGTAATTGTGTTGCATTATGTACACTAAAATTGCTTTAATCATGCCATAAGAGTTACCTGCTTATTGTTACTTAATTAAGCAATAGCTGATTAGAATATACGTATGCTTACATTATACAGCTGATTGAAAATTTAGGTTTTACCGTATTTAAATCAACAGGAATCCAGACCAAGATTCGTTGAAAATATTTACACCAAACTTTTCTCTTCCACAATTCAGGATACATCGCCTCGTAGAAGCTATTACATCATCGCCCCCGATTGGACATCGGAAGCGACTGGTGCACGCCGTCTGGCGGCCAGACAGCGGAATCACTACAGCTGGGACAGCCGTCCGGCGTTTCATCCGCTCCACGACTACGTAATCCCGCTCCTGGAGCGCCGACGATCTTGCGACTCCAGGCTCAACGAGGCCATCCATTCGGCACGCGAAAGCACGTCCCGAAGCCGGCGACAGGGCTATCTACAAGCTCAGACGCATGCCAGTCTGAAGGTGTTTCCGCCGACCGTCGGACGCGAAGACCCGACGGCCAGGTCGCTCCACAACCGCGATCCGCGGACGGAAAGGCACGCTCCGACGGGCTCGCCATTCTACAAATCGATGCTAGCCAGCGAGGTGCTCATCGGGCCGAGACGGGAACGGACCTGCCCCGACATAGCGCACTACTAACTAGACCCAGTTTCAGCGTATCCCTAATCTCGTGGTTGGGAGTTGAAAAGGACGCTTACGAAACGTGGCTTCTCCCAACTCCAATTCGTCAAATCAGTATTAGTAGATAGTCAGCCATTCGACGTCTGGATGTCAATCCTCAATCTCCCCCACGTCCCCTATCCAAGCTGTGAGCAAGTTCTTCCGAAACCAGTTTTCCTGTTACGGCCGTCCACAGGACGCCGTCTTGAGGCGTGCTTTGTTTGTGTCTCACACCATTTTAGAAACACGGTTTGGTCGTTTTTCCATTACGCGTCTTTGCACAGATTTTCACAGCTATCGTCTCATATTCAGTCCAGTTTTACACCGATTAGGTCCCCAGTTTCGCTGCTTCCTAGTTCGGGAAGCAGGTCGAAGGCCAAAGGGTCACGTACGTGCCATGGCGTGACGTCTGAGGTTGCCATAAGCGTCGGTGGAGTAATTAGGTCGCGTGTAGTCTCCGAGAGTTTAACGTAAATATGGAAGCCGAAAATGGCTATTCTAATTGGTAGAGTAAACGGATATGTGAGACATGGCAGTTTACGGCGCAAAAATACTAATTGCATATCGTTGTCTTGAATGTGTTGTTTTTTTTACGGGTGTTATTGCGTTCCAGTTGTATTAAGAGTGTTAATTGTACAAAAAAATGTATGAATAAATTAAGTCCGAACTTCACATATAGCAAGATTACTCCGAAACTTTTCACGCTTACTTTAAAATTTATGTAATTTTCTATGATAACAAAACAATTCAATTTGTTAATAAAATATTTCTGGTATAACAAAATTAACATGCTCTAATCTAAAACTAATAGACATGAATTACCTTCAGCTGTTAAGAACCAATGATGGTAAAAGCTCATCATTCCATTTATTTGACATCCACCTGATAAAAGGAAAAAAAAACCCCAATCTCGGCGTGGGCATATCTGAAAGCTTTTCATCTTTGACTTCGCTTCATTACCTTTGGAGGTCGCTCGGCCCATTTAGCCTATCATGTGTACAAAAGTGGCCGTAAAACATCAGTCAGCATCACTACTATTACTATTACTACTATTGCCATTAAAAGAACATTTCACATTTCATTTAATAAAGGCGCAGTACCACCACCCCCCCTCCAAATCCAAAAGAGATAAGTATTCGTACAATTAATTGGAGATCAACGCGAATATGGAAAATATTTATGTCAGGATAAATCTGATCAAATGTGCAATACGTCAGCCACGGATGTGAACCTTTCCTTAATATGACGACATCGTTTCCAAGATTCGATACGGAATTCGGTGTTCAATATAAAAACCCTACTAAATACGACAGAAAAATATTACTTTTGTTCGACAGTATATACACGGACCTACAGTCCGGCAGATGTTGAAGTCAATACCGTATACACTCGCGTATAAGTCGACCCGGCAGATAAGTCGAGGCAAATGTTTGACCCTGTAATTCTTTCCTCAGGCATATGCTGACCGTATAAGTCGAGGTCAAGTATTGATTTAAAATCCCTCAAAATCGGAATCATTGTCGTTTTTCGTGAAACAATTGACCCAGTCATTCAAACTCATGGTGTCAGCAAGTGCGTCGTGAATATCAATATCTTCACCGACAGCGACACACAAACATACACACAGAGAGAGAGAGAGAGAGAGAGAGAGAGACACACACACACACACACCACGCTTTGGCTTTGATGTTAGAACTAATATAAATAAACAAATTTGTAACACCAAACACGCTCAGGCTGTGCCAAACAAGCGACAGCCTGGGGATACTCCCCGAACTACAAGCAAGCAAGCAAACCGAACACACTTGCTTCACCGGCAGCGATACACACACACACACACACACACAGAGAGAGAGGGAGAGAGAGACACACACACACACACACATACACACACAACAAACATACACAGACACACACACACGATTTGGCTTTGATGTTATAACTAATATAAATAAACAAACTTGCACCAAACACGCATAAGAACCACGTAAGAAGTCGAAACTTTTCCAGAGATTAATTTCTCGGATCACAACATCGTGGGTGGGCTGACCACGTTAAATGTCGCTGCCGTCTCCACTGAATTATTTAAAATAAAGGGGGACGTTAAAAACCCCCTGAGGACGTAAAACATTCTGGCAGTGACCACCCTCTGGGTATTTCGGCTCCATCTTTCCGTTCTGCTCCCCTGTGAGTGGTGGGGGAGGGGTTTCTTAACCACTCCAACATTGAGGCTGTGCTAATTAAACGACAGCCTGGGGATTCTCCCCGAACAACAAAGCCAAACCAAACATGCTTGATTGTGTAGACTCCCTTCAACTGACAAGTGTTATTAATTAATTGTTTCACAGCAAGTGACTATCAAGTATTATATTACATGCAGACTGGCATGTTTGTGATATCCAAATAACAGTTCAGTTGGTAAGTGTTATTAATTCATTGTTTCACAGCACATCTGGGGGTACTGGTAGGTAACAGCGCGTGACTATCAAGTATTATTACATAAAGACCGGAATGTTTGTGAGATCCAAATAACAGTTTGGTGAATTTTTTTTTGAATAATAATGAGTTAGTAGGCAGCAATGTGACGATTTGAATCCGACTCTGGCTCTTATTGGGATGAATCCTATAGTATTGTGTGTCAAGGATGGCCGAAAATATGTTTCCTTCAGCTGGCAGGAAATATGACGCGCGTATAAGTCGAGAAACTTCTGGGAGCTCGATTTTCACTACCCAAAAAATCGACTTATACGCCGGTATATACGGTAATTACCTTTGTCCATAACTAATCATTCACCGTTGCTGACCGAGTGAGCGTGCGCACGTGCAATGGCTGACAAAAACCTACATTGTGTAGGACCTGGTGTCTGACAGAACACTGGTGGGTCTGCAGGACCTATGTCTGACAGGTCCTGATCTGATTTCACATACTCTGCAAAAGTGGCCGTAAAACATCAATCACCATCTTCATCCATCTCTTTCAGATAAATCTAGTATAACAAAGCTGAACAAAACACCCACTGTCATAACTTTAGCTTGATATATTATAGATCTGTTTAATTCGGAACGAGCCACATCAATTATGAATGCTTATAAAACATAGAAAATCCAGAGTGATAGATGGAAGCCTCGTGTATGCGAATAATACTGGTAATTCTATATCTGAAAAGAAACAAAAATAAGCATTTTGAGGGGAAATTGTGACCTCAGATACCTTAATTATACCTATTTTCGACATATTCGTAGGTCCCAGCCAAAATGGTCTGAATTGAGATGAAAGAAATTACTACAGTCAAACCCCACCCTACAGAAGTCGACGTAATCCGGTTTTGACGTAATTCCCTAAAATGCCTTTCGCTGTAAATATTTAATTACACATACATTTTTGGGGGGAGGGGGGGTTTATGCATTTTTATTGCGAAATCATCACATATAGGTACTGGGAATAGTGGTAACCCTTATTAACACGAAAAACTAAAATAAACTATCTACCATGTCCTATATAATATTAATCAAAGTGGTAAGTAGTTTTAAATGGTTCCCCCACCCCCCCAAAAAAAAATATGGGCACTCGTTCATCAATAGATTACTGTTGATGTAA